>BJCM01264512.1:0-10924 GCA_018326385.1 Flaveria bidentis
CAATCAAGTTATATCTATCCGCACAGAGAGGATTCTCATTCTTAGGGGGAATTCATGTATAGAGAAATTGAAGACGCAATCAGAAAGTGATGATGTGAGCTGGTTTCTGATGATGAATCTGAGTGCATGCTGATTTGTTTGAGATTGGCAGTTGTGGATTGGAACCTTCTACCTTTTGCCCAATACACCGTATGAAGACGTTAGGAGAGCATAATGTCTATATATTAGGATATGCTGAATTTGAGGGGGAATTTCCATAGGTGTTAATGTTAATCAGGTTAGCTTGTGTGAAGATTGAAGCAATGGAAAACTGTTCATGTCATTATCTGGAAAACTCAGTCATATGGGGAATCTTACTGCTATGATGGTGTTCTACAAAGTAAACGAAAGCTATTGTGCCTAACTTCATTTTCAGGGATACTGTAGCAACTTGATGGATCGGCAACGTTGGCTAATAATGTTTTTTGTTTAATTCTATTGGAAACCAGAGCAAAGACTGACTGAAGATTGTAAGAGGTGTTATCTACTATTCGCAAGCAACATCCAAGGGGGAATTTGTTGGAGCATATATTGTCATATATAGTGTGTCCGTCGCTTGTCGAATAGTCTAGACTTAATGTAATACACTTGATATGTGGTAAACACATGAAACTAGGTCATTCGCAGGGGCATATGCGAATGAGACTCAGTCGTACGACTGAGCCATGCTAATGGACCAGTCGTGCGACTGAGAGATGCGATTGGGCCATTCGTAAGACTAAACCATACGTATGGCTTAGTCGTACGATTGAACCATGCGCATGGCCCAATCATACGAATGGGCCCAGTCGCATTTGATATGGACTGAGGCCTATAAATACCAGTTTCATTGTGTAAAGAGCTTAAGGATTGTGCTTGGGGGCTAGGTGCTGTCGGATGAGAGGGGAGATCATGCTCGATCTCCCCTTGCCAAGAGTCGTGATTCTTATGTTGTAATGAGCTTGTAATCATTAGGTTTTATCAATGAAACCATTTTATTATAGTTTGTGTTATTGTTTGTCTCTTGGTTTTGGTTTTGTTTCCTTCCGTCATGAACACGCTTGGATGTCTACCGATCTAGCCGACTTCACAAACTGGCAGATAAAGTAAAAGAGGAAAATGTGAAGTCAAAGATGCTGAAAAGAGAAATAAAAGGCTTTGAAGTCAAAATAAAATCTCTCATCTCTGACATTGAAAAACTGCATGGTGAAAAGTACACTCTTGCAGCTGAGAATGAGCAACTGATTGAAAAGTTAGCTCAATCTAAAGCTGAACATACACATACTGAAGTGAAACTTGAAAAGTTTCAACTGTCTTCAGTCAAGCTGAAAGAGATGCTTGATTCTCAAAAGGATCCCAAGGACATGTCTGGGATTGGGTATAACTCATGTCCTCCACCATATAATGATAACTACACTGTCATGCCTAAATCTGTTACACTTAATGAGACAATTGAAACTAAAACTATGGAAATAGAATCTATAGTAAAACAAGTAACCAATTCTCAAAACAAACCTGATGTTTATATTGAAACAAATGAGGAGAAAATCAGATTAGGTCATCCAATCAAGATTAAAGAGTGTTGAGACAAGACAGTGAGTGTCATTAAACCTACCAACCCAATCAAAGCTATTGCTCCTTTTGTGAAGTTCATACCAACCACTTCAAAAGGAAAGAAAAAGCTTGGGAAGTTAGTGAAACCATCTGCTGAAAGCAGTTCTGAGAGTGAGAGCAAATCTCCAAATAATTCAAGCAAATCAGACAAGGTTTCACTGAAAAAGAAACATAAGAGCTCACCTATTTCAGAAATTAAATTTCAGTCTGACCCATAACCTTCAAAATCAAGACAAGGAGTAGGTTTTGATATATGCAACAAAGAACATGTTGATAAGTTTGAGAAAGAGGTAAACAACCTAAAACAGTTAACACTAGTAGTGTTGTGAAGCAAACTACAAATAAGGCTGTTCTTGATTCCATCCCCAAGAAAAAGACTACAACTCCACTGAGAGTGGGTAAATCACCTAAACCCACCAAACCAAAATCTGATTCAAGAAACAAACAAATGTACTATGACGTATGCAACATGTTTAAACACAAAACAGAAGAGTGCTTTTTCAACCAATACTGCTCTATCTGTGACATGAACAATCATTCCACCAAAAATTGCAACTTTAACAAATATTGTTTAGTTTGTGATGCATACAATCATAATACATCTGATTGTTACTTCAATCAGAAGGGATTGAGAATTCCCCAAAACAAGCCCATCTAAAAAACATCAGCTGTGAAACACACTATTAGACCTTATTATCATAACAATCAATCTAGGATATCTAGATCAACAAATGACAGGAGAAACTTGAAGGAATTGTGGAATAAAGAAAACATCACACAATGAAACCCAAAAATTGACCTTCCTAAACCAAAAGTAATTTTTGATAATGAAAAACAGGTTAAATTTATAAAAAGACAGAGACCAAAGATTTCATTATTCATCTGACTCTTTAGTAGATGTTGATGAGAAGTCTCAATCCAGTTACTACCAAAAATCTCCCAGGACAAATCCATCTAAATCATAACTTAGAGGGAAATACCAAGAGGTCACTATCATGAATAGGAATGGGAAACCCAAGACCATCATGGCTTGGGTTCCTTATTCTAATTAGTTATTTTTTGCTTACAGGTTCATTCACATAGTTCTAATAACTTATGGTACGTGGACAGTGGATGTTCTCGACACATGACCAGCGATCGTTCCTTCCTTCATGACTTCAAGCATATACAAGTAACTATTGTGGCATTTTGAGGAGATTCACAGGGTGGAAGAATTACAAGTGAAGGATCTGTGACAAATAGGATGTTGAGCTTTGACAGAGTGAACTACTGTGACAACTGAACTTCAATCTGCTAAGCGTGTCTCAGATCTGTGACAAGAAATATTCAACTCACTTTACTGACACTCATTGCTACATTCTGGAACCTAGATTTCAGATTTCTGAAGAATGGGTTGTTCTAAAGACTCCGAGGAAGAATAACACTTATGTCTTAAATCTGAATTCTTCAATACCAATAGAAGAAACATGCCTATTATCAAAAGCAACATTTGATGAGTCTCAGCTTTGGCACAAACGTTTAGGTCACACAAATTTTAAAAACAATAACATGTTGGTGAAAGGAAACCATGTCATTGGTCTTCCACAAAAAGAATTTCATTTTGTAGACCATTGTTCTGCGTGTCTCAAAGGAAAACAACATAAATCCTCTCACGACCCAAAGCTGATGAACACCAACAATACTCCATTGAAGCTACTTCATATGGATTTATTTGGACTTCGTGTCTTGAGTATTGGAAAGAAACAATATTGTTTGGTGATCATTGATGATTTTTCAAGATTCATATGGGTTTTCTTCTTACTTCATAAAAATAAGGCATCCAAAATAATAAAAGACTTTATCACTAAAATAGAAAATCAACTTGATCATAAGGTCAAAACTATAAGAAGTGATAATGGCATAGAGTTTAAAAATGAAAATCTGAGTTCTTTTTATGCAACCAAAGGCATTGCTCATCAATTCAGTGTAGCTAAAAATCCTTAACAAAATGGGGTAGCTAAAAGGAGGAATAGAACACTGATTGAAGCAGCAAGAACAATGCTAGTTGATGCTAAACTGCCAATCACCTTCTGGGCAGAGGCAGTTAACACTTCATACTTTGTGCAAAATCAAACTCTAATTGTAAAAGAAAGTCACATGACTCCTTATGAACTGATGTTTCAAAGAAAACCATTCATTGGATTTTTCAAGTCATATGGTAGTCCTGTCTCAACATTAAACACCCAAGACTATTTGGGAAAGTTTTCATCTAAGTCTAATGAAGGATTTTTTGTAGGTTATTCTTCTATTTCAAAGGCTTACAGAGTGTTTAATCATACATTAAACATTATTGATGAATAAAAAATGTTTAATTCAACGAACATTCATTTCCCAAATCTACAAATGGTCCCGACTGGTTGTTTGATATTGACTCATTTACAAAATCATTTGATCAATTTCACTTGTCTCATGTAGGAAATCTACATTCAGGTGATACTTTTTCAGCTGTAGAAATAAGAGATGACTTTCCATTGATTCCTCCTAAATCTGTTGAATACATGAATGAAGATGTTCCTCTCCAAGCTGATCCCATGAAACAACCATCACAAAACCAAAGTGTTTTAAAGAAAGGAGGTCCAAGCCTGTTACCATCACACTCAGATGATCTATCAACTAAGATCAGAAATCAAAAACAAGCTACTTCTCCAGCGGAAACACAAAGAACGTCGAATGATGGAAGCAATCAAAGTGCTGTTGAAGCTGAAGCTGAAGCAGGAACTGAAACGGAGTCTGACTCTCTTCATAATTCCCTAACAGTACAAGATGAAGGTGCCTTCACCATAATGAGCTGAATGTCTCCAATCTTGATGTAACCATTGCTGTTGACTCAATTCCAACAACCAAAATACATAATAATCATCCAGTGGAAAGCATTATTAGATAACTTAATGAACGGGTGACAAGAAGCAAGACTGGAATTGCAAACATCTATTTGTTCTCATGCTTTCTTTGTCAAACAGTACCGAAGAACATCAAAGAGGCCCTTTAAGACAATAGCTGGATTGAAGCAATGCAGGAAGAATTGCTGCAATTCAAGAAGCAAGAGGTATGGCAACTGGTAGACCTTCATGAAGGACAATACCCCATTGACACCGGATGGTTGTCAGAAACAAAACTGATGATATAGGAATCATCATCAGAAACAAAGCAAGACTGGTGGCACAGGGCTACATTCAAGAAGAAGGAATCGATTATGATGAAGTGTTTGCAGCTGTTGCCAGATTAGAAGTAATAAGAATCTTTCTAGCATATTATGCATCCATGAAGTTTACTGCTTATCAAATGGATGTGAAGTGTGCATTCTTATATGGAAAGATTGCTAAAGAAGTCTATGTGAGTCAACCACCTGGCTTTGAAGATCCAGATTTCCCTCACAGGGTGTATAAGCTTAACAAAGCCATGTATGGTCTTCATCAAGCACCAAGAAAGTGGTATGAGACTCTTTCATCCTTTCTTCTTAAACATGGATACGAAAGAGGAAGGATTGATCATACTCTCTTCAGAAGGAGAAGAGGAAAAAACATGTTTTAGTCCAGATTTATATGGATGACACTATATTTGGCTCAACAAACAAGCAACTCTGCAAAGATTTTGAACACCTAATGCATTCAAAATTCCAAATAAGTAGAATGGGAGAACTCACTTTCTTCTTAGGAGTGCAAGTCCAACAGACAGCAAATGGAGTTTTCATCAACCAATCCAAATATGTGGAAACAATGGTAAAGAAGTTTTATTTTGCTGATTGTCAGTCTATTAGAACACCAGTTGATTCCAAAGTGAAGATTGGTCCTGATCCAGAAGTCAAATCTGTTGATCAGACTCACTATCGATCCATGATAGGCTCACTTATGTATCTAACTACTAGCAGGCCTGATATTATGTTTGGTGTTTGTGTGTGTGCCAGGTATCAAGCTGATCCAAAGGAATCACATGTGAATGCAGTCAAGAGGATATTTAAATATTTGAAGGGCAAACCAGCTCTTGGGTTATGGTATCCAAAGGAAGGTTCACAGATAGTGATTACAGAGGATGCAACTTCAATAGAAAATCCACCTCTGGCGGTTGTCAATTTCTTGGTCCCAGACTGGTCTCCTGGCAGTGCAAGAAGTAGACAAACGTATTTGTCTCAACAGTAGAAGCTGAGTATATTGCAGCATTAGCTTGTTGATCTCAAGTACTCTGGATTCAGAACCAGATGCTTCATTATGGTTTTATTTTCTTGCACACACTAATACACATTGACAACACATCAGCTGGTTTCATAACAAATAATCCAGTTCAGCACTCAAACACATTGAAATTAGGTATTACTTTTTGAGAGACTGTACTGAAAAGGGGTTAATCAAATTTATTTAAGTATCCACTAAAATCAATTGGCTGATTTATTTACTAAAGCATTTGAACCTAGTAGGTTTGAATTCCTAGTTCAATCAATTGGAATGATTTACCTTGAGTAAAATCAATCAAAACATCAAAAACAAGTCAAAAACACTAGAAAAACACAAAAAAGTCCATTTTGAGGAAGAAAAGATTACTTGGGAAATGATATAATTACAGTCGTTATATCATTCACTGTGCTTAATTTAAAAAATTGCAAGACTGTCATGACTTACTAGATATTTTGGTAGGCTCATCCTGGAAGAGAAGATATATCAAGTGATGAATTAAAATCTTATTCAATAGTGAAATGCTCATCTCAAAGTACAGGTATGTATTGGCTTATCAGAATGCATGTGTGTGTAGTAACCTAAACACACCAGTTAAAGTAACTTTATGAATCTCTTTAACCTACATCAAGTTTCATCTTTGTTTTGCTGAGCAAAGACTTGATGAAACAAGCACATAGTGCAGATGTATTGATCCAAAAGATTCCCAATGAGGAACACATCCAAATTGGATAAATCTACAAAAGTAATACATTCCAAGTGAATGAACAAAAGAATCCTATCATGGATCACCTTGCAAAGTGTTGTGAAAAGAATCCCAATATGGATCATCATGAAAATGATGAAAGTAAAAGAATCCCAATGAGGATCAGTGAAAATGAGTTCTCATAACTTAAGTAACCTGAGTTCTTATAACAAGTTAGAATTGAATGAGTTTGACAAAGAATCTAAAACAATTAACCAAGCTGGACCATTTGTAACTGATGTAAATGAGTTTTCAAGGAATTTAACATTGAAAGTTTCAATGATAACATTCATCCTAGAGTTATAAACTCTAAATGCTTTTGAAACTGAAGAATATCCAACCAAAAAGCCATCATCAGATTTTGTTTCAAAATTTTAAAGCTGATTATTTGAATTTAAAATCAAAACTGAACAACCAAAAGATTTAAGTAAATATATATTAGGTTTTTTTTCCAAACTTCAACTCATATGGAGTTTTCTATTTATCTTTCACTAATAATGTACGATTATGTACAAAACATGTAGTGGATATGGCTTCATCCCAGAAAATGATTGGAATCTTTGCATCTGCTTACATGGCAAGTGTAGACTCAATCAAAGTTTTTTCTTCCTTTCTTTAACTCCATTTTGTTGTGGAGTTCTAGGAGCATTGGATTACCGAGCAATTCCTTTTCCTGCACAAAACATGTCAACATTAGCATTTCTGAATTATGTTACAATATCACTTCAAATGATTTTCACCTTTTGTTCTAATTGATTTTTGAATTTAATATTAGAATCTTTTAACAATTTAGTTGTTTCAGATTTAGCATGCAAAAAGAAAACCCATGAATTTCTTGTAAATTCATCAATGATAACTAAACAATAATATTTCTTTCCAATACTTTGCACATTTACTAGACGAAATAAATCCATATGCAACATCGGAAGAGTCTTGGAGTTTGAGTTTATCAGCTTGGACTTATAATACGCTCTGTGTTGTTTAAACATGCTTTATAGAGATCTAATGTAGCAAACTTCTTTGTTGGAATGCCTACTACATGGTTTCCTGCAACAAGCTTGTTCATATTTTTGAAATTAGAATATCCGAGACGTCTATGCCAAAGTTGACTTTCATCATTTGATGCTTGAGAAAGTAGGCCAGTTGTTTATGTTGAAGGATCTACTTTGAGACATATCTAGCTTTTATACGTCTCGATCACAAAGAACTTTATCAACTATCCATTCGTTTCTAATCTGAAAACCTGGTTTCAAAATATAACAAAAAGAATAATCAAATAAAGCTGAATATGATTTGTCACAGATTTGGAAAATGCTTAAAAGATTAAAGTTCTATTAAGCACCAATAGTCGACTTTATCAAAGCTGATAACCCCATTTGACATTGTTCCTTTTCTAGTAATCTTTCCACTTGCACCACCTCCAAATGCAACATGAGTACCATCTTTCATCTTAAAGTCTTGAAGTAAGGCATAATTGCCTATCATATGCCAGTTACACCCACTATCAACATACCACATGTCTATAGGTCTTCTTGGGTGTACTTGCATTTCAAAGACATTTCAGGTGAGTTATCAACCCAAGTCGAGATGGTCTTGGGCTTGCCATACTTATCAACATTGATAAATTGTTTAAAATGATGTTTATTCATGTCAGGTTTCTTTTGATATTTCAGATTATCAATTCCTTTCTAATAAATTTTTGATTATCTTTTCTTTGCTTAATCCTTAAAGCATTGAAACATTTTTCAAGATCATCATCAAGAAAATTTGAACCATTAACAAAAACATTCTTAGAAAAATTTTACCTCTTAAATGTTCCATTATTCATTCTCATAGGTCGTAGAATGAAGTTTCCTTATTTATACTACTTTGTTTTCACAATATAATAATCATCATAATTAGAAATGATTTGTCTAAGAGATCTCAAGCCTAAGGAAGGTTGTTGTGATCAACCTTGAAAACTATTATTTTAATTTCTTTGAAATCTTGGATTAATATATCCTTTCCTTGGCGAATTCTTTCTCAAGTAACAATCCTCAGTATTATGATTCTTTTCATCACATAAAGCACAATATTTGTTGAAATAACAATCAACTGTTAAATGATTCTTCATATCAAAAATATGATTGTACTTGTTAAAGTAACATTCAGTTGTCTTATAAATACATATCACATATGTCATAGTACCTTTGTGGAGATTTAAACAACTGTTGATTAACCCTAGATGTGGAAGCCATATTTGATCCTTGTTTTGATTTAAGAGTAGTCAGGTTAATCTGTTTTTTTTATTTGTGAGTTTGTTCTTTTGATTTTAAGGTTTTGCCTTTTGTTCATTATATCAATTCCTTGACTCCTTAGACACAAACCTTTTATTGACAGCGGAAGACTTAGGACTTGAACCTGTTTTCAAATTAGAGTTAGATATGATCTTTGGGTTTGATTTTATTTTAGGAATTGTGTTCATGTCAAATTGATTTGATTGATTGGTTCTTTGAGTTTGAGAATCTTTTGCTTTAGCATGTGTTCTTCTACTTCTTTGATTTCTTGTTCTTGATGATGTTTTGTTGCTTTAGGATTGAATTGAAGCTTGATAAGATTCTTTTTCAGTTTCTTTCAATCTTATTGATTTGGTATTGTTTAATTCATAAGAACATGAATCATTAGAACATGAATTATCTAATTTTAAAACATCTTGTTTAGTTTTACCTTTCTTCTTTGTGTTTTGTTTGTCATTGGATCAATAACTTCTTCAAAACTTTGTTCAAGGTCACATTTTTCAACACCTAACTCATGAGATCCTTTGGACATGAACAACATCTTATTCTTTGGTCGAGGTTCATAAGATTTAACTCTTATCAGATGACCATTTTTAACCTTTTCTAAGTCTTGTTCCTCAAATATCTCAACATTGATCTTTTCAATTTCACTTTCTAGTTTAGATTGCATATTCTTTTTCTTATCATGGAAGGCTTTAAGCTTTGCTTTGTCTTCAGGTGAGTGATCATGTGCGTTAATGTACACTGGTAAAGTGTTTGAGATAGATTCAGGCATAGGCTCAAGTGTGAAACCTAAACCTATTTTATCTTTATCCTTTCTTCCACTTACCAATTATTCTACTATAGATTTTGAACTTTTAAATTTGGCAAGATCTACCCGAGTTGTAGCATGAGCCAATTTCTCTTGTTCTAGATCTTTGGTCATCTCTTCAAGTTACGTTTTTACTTGTTCAAGTTCTTTGAGTGTTTTGTTCCATGATGTTTGAAGAGATATGATCTTGTCATCAGAGATTTTATGATCAACTTTTAGTTTATTGTGCATTAATTCTTCTTGTTTGAGTTTATCACATAATTTGAATGAGTATCTTCTGTAATGTTCAACTTGATTAAAATATGCTTTTGTTTCCCTGACTTCGATAGGAATTTCTAGATAAGAAGGTGAAGTCTCAGTATCAAATGATGAGTGTTCAACCTTAGGTTGTTTTGACTGAGTTGTGAGAGCAATTTCTTCTGAATCTTTCTTTGGATCAGATTTATCACTCCAATTCATCATTATCTGAATCACCATTTGCCTTTAGATCATTATATTTAGACCATCCTTCATTTGCCTTTAGCAACAAGAGCTAAACAAGAAGTGAGATCAATTGTGAACTGTTTTGCATAAGCACCCCAAGTCATAGCCATCTTTGATTCTAACAACATGAGCTTTCTTTGGCTCTTCAGTTGTTTTTTATTCATCTTTTACTTCTGGCATGGGAAGAATTTGATACGGCTTCTAAAATATTTTCTAAGACTATTGCTGATATCTTTGACTGCTAAAGCCAGCTTGACCATTTTCTCGATTTCTTGGAGCTTTAAATTCTCTTGAAAAAATGGCAATAGCTATTGCAGTTGAAACACCTTGACTTTGATTTGTCAAAGCCAATAGTTTTGTTTGCAGTTGGCTTGTAGTTTTTGTTCACATAAGAGTCTTTTCTGAGTCCTATAAGCAATCATCACCATCTACTAGTTTAAATCCATATCTTCCACATCATCAAGATCCATTTCAAACAAATCCTGCAAAATCAAATCAACTTGAGTTAAATGACTACCTTGATAAGCCTGAAAACTTGCCATTAAAGCAGTAAAAGTAGATTTTGACTCTTCATATTGCAAAATTATATTTATAAGATCTTTAACTTTGCTAGGTTTAATAGATTAGAAGATGGAGTATCAGTTTGAGGTTTAGGAATTTGAGTTTTTGGAGGAGGTTGAGTTTGATTTGTATAGACAGGAGCACTTGCGTAGGTTGAGTGTGTAAAGAAACCAGCTCCAATGAACAAATCACCCTCATCCTTTGGAGAACT
>BJCM01264512.1:10944-32913 GCA_018326385.1 Flaveria bidentis
CTTTGGAGAACTATCTTCTTTAGCTAGAAATGCATTCTCCACTATGTTAGCCAGAGATGCAACATACTTATACGGAGATGTTGATGCAGATCTATCATTGTTTCTAGAACTCTCATCAATTTCAGTTGTTTCTATTTTGGCAATCAAAAGATCAAGATCCATAGGAAACTTTTCTGTATGCTTCAACAAAGTGACTATCTGCTTCCATGAAGATGGAAGAGCATTGAGAAGTTTGTTCTTTAGATCTTTGAGATCATTCTTCACACCAACAGTTGACATTTTAGTAATTAGTTGCACAAATTTGTTCATCATCTGATTTATTGTATCTCTAGAAAGATGCTCAAACAACTCTAATTGTCTTTTGATTTTCTGCTTTTTGAGATCCTAAATTTCTTTACCACCTTCACAAATAATCTTCAAAGCTTTGTACATGGTATAACCAGTTTGATAACTATCAAGTCTAGTTAGGTCCTCCAAAGGTAAACCCTTACACATCAGTGAGTAAGCTTTAATATCATTATTCACTTTCTTTAAATCATCACCATGCAAACAATCTTCAGGATAAGGTTCTTGAGAATATTTGGTGTAAACAAATCCTCTATCATGACCATCTGATGTAACTAGGATGTGTGGTCCTTTTTCTATCGACTTCTAAAGATCAGTATCAATAGAATTTAGATGATGTTTTAGTCTGGGAGACCAGTCTTGGAAATCAGCTATGTTCTTCAACTTAGGAACTTTGTTCATAGAATCTTTATACTTAACCATTTTGAGTTTTGAATTTATGAAAATAACTTGTTTTTTCTGTGTTTAAAGTTTGAAATGAAACAAAGAAATAAAAATATTTTTGGATTTTAGTTTTAAGAAAAATTTCTAAGTGTTGAATGGAAAGTCTGAATTTTGATGCACCTACTAGTTGTGAAACGCCCACTTTGAACTAAAAACACCTAAGGGAATGCCTTAGTATAAGTCTGCAACGCCCAATAGAAGATGCGCCTGAACAGTTGTAAAATGCCAGAACATTTGTCAAGCGCCTAAACAGTTATCAAACGATTGGGGTACTTAGTTAAAATTTGTTATTTTTAACTTGACGCGCCCAAACAGTCTTCAAATGCCTAGAATTCTTAGGTTTCAAAAACATCCGAACAGTGTTAAAACTCTCAAATAGTGTCAAAAACGCCCATCTCTGAAACGTCTACACAGTGCTAAATCGCCTAAACAGTTGTTATGCGCCTAAACACTTGAGCAAATTTCAGATGATTTTAACGTGTAATGCGCCTAATTAATCATCTTCATAATAACATGATCTATTCAATTCAAACCTTGATCAATTGATCAGAAAACCTTCAATAAGGTAGTATATAGATTGATAATCAATCCAAATTCATCATTTGTATCAATTAGCAACAATTAGTCTGTTTTTCTGATTGAATTTGAGTTAAAATATGAAAAACAACTTTCACACACAAACCTGATGAAAATTCCAATCTGAATGAGTTAAACACCAAACTGAGATTCAATTCATGTTTCTGAATTGAGAAATCAATTGATCAAATTGCTATTAATCATAGATTTAAGTGATTCAAAGAGCTCAAAAAGTCAATACTAAGCTCAAATCACCGAACCAAAAGCTTTGATATCATTTAGTAGATTCAAATGGATTGATCTATGATGATATTGTAATGAAATGATCAATTGTAAGCACAAAGTGTTCAAACAATTGCAAATACTTCAAAAAGTCATAGGGATTTCATTGATAGCAATTGCAAATAGATACAATCTACAGTGAATAATAGAAGAAGTTCTAACAAATTCATTACTTGCAAAAATACATATAATATCCTATTAATACTAACAATGAAAACTAAGAATATATATTTACGCAATAAATCCCTATACTATGACAAAAAACAAAAACATAAAGATTAATGCTAATCTTCAAAAAGAGCTCCAACAAAGACCAAATTTACTTCCGAAGGAAACTTATGTCTAAAGAGATATTTTATTTAAAGAGTAAAAAGGTCTTCCGATGGAAGAAGTTTTGAAGTTTCGGAAGTAAATTTAATGTAAGATCAAATGTTCTTCTAAGACTTAAAACCCTTCTAAAGAAAATACTTGTGTAGATGAATTTTCCTTTGGAAGATAGACAAAGATATCTTCTGAGTGTAAATTTCTCTTTAGAATAACAATTACTTAGAATATTTTGAGGAAAAACCTTTTGTAAGTGGACATAGATTGTGTAAAGACAACATAAACATGACACGTATTTAAAAGGTTTTCAAAAGAGATAAACTAGTCAATGTTTATTATCCCAATAATTGTAATTAAATACTTAAATCTTGGTTCATCAAAAGTTTTGGTGAACAAGTCAGGGTATTGTTCATTTGAGTCAACTTTAACTAGTATAATCAAGTTTTTCTCATGAATATCTCTATATCACCCAGAATTTTGAAGGAAAAAAGAATAAAAATAAATAAAAACAATAAAACCCAAGTTGAGGGGTTAATAGTGTACAAGTAACAAAATATTATTATATTTTGTACAAAAGTGGGCATGGCCGCCCACTCTTGTGTTACATCATCTATTTTTCATGGTTCTAGTGAGAGAGAGAGAAAGCAGAACTTCGAGCATTTTGAAAGAAGAAAAAGAAGAGGATATGATTTAAGGTATGTGTTTGATGTTTTGAAGTGTTCTTGACTGATTTTAACTCTCGAGTATGTGCTTATGTATTTTGTGTGTTGAGTTTGTGTTCGGGTGTGTGTTTTAGGTGTTTGATCTCATTAAGCATTCGGGTTTGAAAAAGTTAAACATGAAAGTTGCAAGAGGTGTGTTCTAAATCCTAGATTTAAATGTTTTAACTTGTTTTTGGGACTGGAAAAGCATGTGTTTATGTTTTTATTATATTAGGTGTGTGTACCCGTATATATATGTGTATATGCCTTGTTAGGTAAGTGTCGATTTGGGTAGATTTGATGATGTTCATGTTTTATGCCTAATTATGATGGTTATAATGTTAGATCTAGGCTAGAACATGTTAGAATGATGATTTGGGGACTGATAATGATGTTAGCTGTAAGTTACTTGTTCAAGCGCCTGAATAGTAGTCTATGCGCCCAACTACCCAAATGTCAAAGTGTGCCCATGCGCCTAAAGCTCATCCGCCCCAATAGTACCCAAACGCCTAAGTGCCCATGCTCCTAAGTAAGGCCCATGCACTTGCATAGTGCCCATACGCCTAGAATCTTGCCCAAGCGACTAACTATTGGCCATGCACCCATATAGTGCTCAAGCACTAAAAGTTTTCCTATGCGCCTAAGTGTTCCATGCACCCAAGAGATCATGCGCCCACATAGTGGCCATGTGCCTGCATAGTACCCATGCGCCTGCATAGTACCCATGTGCCTGCATAGTACCCATGCGCCTAAAGACTTAAAGAATATTCTAAATTTTTTAGGAAAAGGGGATTTTTAGGCTATGACTTGGGATGTTCCCGAGGGTGACATATGATGTTGTATGATAATGTTATGCTTGTTGTTTTACTCTTTTATCTTTATGTTTCTTAGTACGTATTATTTGTGTGATTTTACATGGTATGTTAATGCTAATAAACGTAAAGTATTATGTAGTGAAAGCAGAAGTTAATGATAATCAGAAGAGGAACATAAAGAAAGAATGAATGAACATATGGAAAACCTTTCAAGCAAATAAAAGGAGATGCACACCAATGTAGGTGTTAGCTCAACTATGTGTGGTTTATCTAACCCATAAGGATGCACACATGGATCTAGTCTTCGTGATTGACAAGATGTATGATACATTTGTCGTTTGCCAAGGTCGTTTCCCACGGTTATGGTGCCCACCTTGTGGTTTTTTGCGGTTGTCGTTTCCCAAGGTGTATGACACAAGCTAGCGGTTGTGGTTTTTGCATTGAAGATTTGGAGGCACTACCTATACGGGACAATGTGCACTATCTTCACCGATCACAAGAGCTTGAAGTACTTCTTTGAGCATAAGGACCTAAATATTAGGTAAAGGCGGTGGTTGGAGCTTATAAAGGATTATGATTTTAAAATCCATTACCATCCAGGCTAGGCCAACATAGTAGCAGATGCCCTTAGCCAAAAGGAGAGACCCGAACCAATTCGGGTGAAGGCTTATCAATTGGTCAAGACCTCTGACGTGATGAAGCAAGTCAAGGAGTTTCAAGATGAGACATTGAAAGAAGATCACCTTAACTCCGAAAGGAAGAGAGGTCTAGTCACGAAATTGGGAGAAAACACTCTTAGTGTTAGAACCCGATCTAGGCAGATATGGATTCCTCGTTATGGGGATCTACGTGGAGAGATCATGGATGAGGCCTATAAGACTTGATACTCCATTCATCCTAGTGCCATAAAGATGTATCAGGATATGAAGAAAGATTATTTGTAGTCGGGTATGAAGTGTGACGTAGCAGAGTACGTGGGTAAGTGCCTTACTTGCTTGCAAGTGAAGGCGGAGCATCAAGAACCATATGGATAGATCCAACCTCTAGATATACCCGAGTGGAAGTGGGAGCATATAATCATGGATTTTATTACGAAGCTATCGCGTACCACGAGGGGGTACAATACTATATGGGTGATAGTTGATCGTCTGACGAAGAGTGCTCACTTTCTACCGATCCATTAGACGTATTCATCCAAGAGGTTAGCGGATCTATTCATCAAGGAGATTGTAGCTCGTCATGGTGTACCAGTGTCTATTTTGTCTCACCGTGACACTCGGTTTACATCTATGTTTTGGAAGAGATTTCATGATGCAATGGGGACGAGGTTACACATTAGCACAACTTATCATCCACAGATGGATGATCAGTTAGAGAGAACCATTAAGATGCTTGAGGATATGCTCTGAGCATGCGTCATTTTTTGGAAGAAGTTAGGACGACCACTTACCGTTATTTGAATTCTCATACAATAACAGTTATCATGCCAGCATTGGTATACCCCTTATGAGATGCTATATAGTAAGAGATGTAGAACGCCTATTTGTTGGGGTGATATGGTCAAAAGGAGTTAGGCAACATAGAAGTGATTAAGGCTATGATGGAAAAACTGCAAAAGATCAAGGCCTTTATGAAAGTAGCAAAGGATAGGCAAAAGTCGTATGCTGATAAAAGACTTAGACCGATTGAATTCAAGCTGGGAGATAAAGTTATGCTGAAAGTATCACCTTAGAAATGTATCATTCAGTTTAGAAAGAAGGGCAAGCTGAGCCTGAGGTATATAGGGACTTTTTGAATCGTTGCTTGTGTAGGAGAGGTGGCCTATAGGTTGGAACTACCCGATGTGTTAAGTGGAATTCATCCAACATTCCATGTATCTCATTTGAGAAAGTGCTTAGCTAAATAGTGCTCGAACTCCTAAGTGCCCATGCGCCTAAGTCAGGCCCATACGCCTATATAGTTCCCATACGCCTAGACTCTTGCCCAGGCGACTAATTGTTGTCCATGCACCCGTATAGTGCTCATGCTCCTAAAAGTTTCCCGTGCACCTAAGTGTTCCATGCGCTTAAGAGATCATGTGGCTGCATAGTGGCCATGTTCCTGCATAGTACCCATGCACCTAAAAACTTAGAAAATATTTTGAAAATTTCTGGAATAGAGATTTTTAGGCTATGACTTGGGATGTTCCCGGGGGTGATATATGATGTTGTATGATGACGTATGCATGTTTTTTTATTGTGTTATCTTTATGTTTCTTAGTACGTATTATTTTTGTGGCTTTATGTGGTATGTTAATGCTAACAAACGTAAAGTATTATGCAATGAATGCGGAAGTTAATGATAATGAGAAGAGGAATGTAAAAAAAGAATGAATAAACGTATGAAAAGCCTTGAAAACAAATGTAAGAAGGTGCACACCCAATGTAGGTGTTAGCTCAACTATGTGCGGTTTAACTAATCCATAAGGATGCACACAGGGGTCTAGTCTTTGTGATTGGCCAGATGTATGGGACCTTTTTCGCTTTCCCCGGTACTGGTGCTTGCTTTGTGCATGATGTTTGAAGTCTATTTATAGACTTTGGCCCAGTACCCACCTGGTGCATGATGTTGGGTGATAGCAAATGGTATTGGTCTAGATGAGAAGTGAAAGATAATGATGAATGTAAGAAATGTACGATGTAAAAGAGTACGTATGAGGACGAATGATGATGAAAGATAATAATAAGATTATCTATGTGTACGTATGATGTATGATCATGAATAGAAGTAAAGAATGTTTTGTAACGAAAGTAAAGTATTACATATTTAATAAAACTAGAACTCAATTAGCAACACTAACTTTTATATATTTTTCAGTTGGCAAGTAATGGTTGTTGAGGATGGCATGGGTGCAGCTACTTGGCAAATTTTGGATGGCATCCACTTTATGTCAAAATAATGTTTTTACGTCGAAATGCAAAACAATGATATTTCGTAACACTTAACATTGTTGTATTATTTTACAAAAGCAATTATTGATATATGAAATGGTTTGTTAAGTTATTCTGCTGTAAATGTATGTTTTTAATTTTATGTGTGATAGTTAACCAACTATGAGTGTTCCGGTAACGGGGCATTACAAGTTGGTATCATAGCAAAAGTTTAAGAGAAATTGGTAAATTATTTTCAAAAACCTAAACTTAAACCGAGAATGGGACGAAATGAAAGGATGTCAACCAAAATAGCTACATGCCCTCATATATTTTCTTTAATGTTAACCGTCATTATGTGCGTAAGTTAGCAAACTGTGAGTGTTCTGGGAACGGGGCCATACAATCTCAAATGAAATGATACCTGATATCAATGTGCTTTGTTTTTGAATGCTTGACAGTATTTTCTTTAATAGAAATACCACTATTGTTATCAATGTGGATAGGGGCCTCCATGAATTTGAAGCCGTAGTTTATCATCCCAATAGCTGTAATTAAATATTCAAATATTGGTTCATCAAAAGCTTTGGTGAACAAGTCAGCGTATTCTTCATTTGAGTCAAATTTGATTAGTATAATCAAGTTTTTCTTATGAATATTTGGAATGAAATGATACCTGATATCAATATGCTTTGTTTTGAGTGCTTGACAAGATTTTCTATAATAGGAATAACAATCTTGTTGTCAATTTAGATAGGGGTCTCTATGAAGTTGAAGCCATAGTCTAATATCTGATTTTGAATCTAAAGCAACTGAGTACAACAACTTGCAGCAACAATGTATTCAACTTCAGTAGTTGATGTAGAGGCACACGATTGCTTCTTAAATTGCCTGGAGATGATTCTTTCACCAAGAAATTAACATCCTCCGGATGTGGATTTCTTGTTGATTTTGCAGCCACCATAGCCACTATCAGTGTAGCCATAAAGATTGAAATTTTGATTCCTAGGATACAGAGACCTAGTTTGGGAGTTCCTTTGAGATATCGAAGGATACTCTTGGCAACAACTAGGTGAGACACTTTTGGAGCAGCTTGGTACCTTGCACAAATACAAGTTGCAAACATGATATTAGGTCTACTTGCTAAAAGATACATCAAAGATCCTATGATTGCCCTGTACTATGCTAATCAGTATCCTCCCCCTCAAAGTCAAGACAAAGATTGTGATTTATTGGTATAGGTGTCTTGGCTGGTTTACAATCTTTCATTTCAAATCTTTCTAAGATGTCATTTACTTAGATTGATTTATAAAAAAAACCATCTTTTATTTGGTTCAACTGAATTCCGAGGAAAAAGTCTATCTTTCCCATGGAACTCATCTTAAACTTATTTTTCATAATGCTTTCATAGTCTATGGAATTCTTGTCTATGGTGCCTATAGTGTAACCATGCTTTAGGAGAAATTGAGAAAGTGTCTTATACAACATCCTAGGTGCCTGGTACAACCCATAGAGATCTTTATCCAGTTTGAACACGTAGTTGGGATGTTGTGGGTCTTCAAATTCTAGAGGTTGGCACAAATTGACTTCTCTTTCTATATCCCCATACAAAAATGCACACTTGACATCAAGTTTGTAGACGATAAAGTTCTTGGAAGCTGCATATACAAGGAAGATTTTCACAGCCACAAGTCTTGCAACAGGTGCAAAGACATCAATGTAATATATTCCTTCCTCTTATGTGTATACTTGAACTATAAGCCTTGCCTTGTTCTTGATAATCAATCCTCTATCATCCCTTTTGTTTCTGAACATCCATTTTGTACCAATGAGTACTTGACCAGGTGGTAGTGGACATAGGTTCCAAACCATTTGTCTCTTGAATTGAAGCTATTCCTCTTGCTTTGATTCCACCCAACTATTATCCTTAATATCCTCTTCCATCTTCTTTTGTTCTATTTGTGAAAGAAAGCATGAATACAAGCAAACATTCCCATCATGGGTTTATCTCTTTGTTCTCACGCCTTCTAAGACATTCCTAAAGATGTTTTTAACAGGATGAGTGTTGTGAATTTTGAGTCTTGGAATAACATCTATTTGCATAGAAAAATCCAGTTTGGGGAAAATTTTTGCTTAGAATTAGGAACATTATTTCCAGTTGATGTCTCATGCTCATTCAATAAGTATTGATAATGAATGTGAGATAACATCAATAGTGTTATGTTGTGAAGCAGCATTAACAGTTGCCTTTTCCTCTAAAATTCTACCTTCATCAGCTTGGTGTTGTATGTTGGAGTTGTAATTCGATGAGTTTTGAGACACATTTTGTTGACAACTTGTTGAAGCTTCACTAGTTCCTCAGATGTTTATGCTTTTAGAGCTTTCTTTAGTAGGAGGTTAATTTTCATTATTTCTTGGAGAACTTGGAATAGGTCTGGGCAACTCAAAAAATTGATCATAATCATCAGAATCACTTTGACAACCTGTTCCAGTTGAAACATTCTTACAAGAAGGTTTAGAATAGTTTGGAAACAATTCTAGGTTAAAAATGTGGTCAGGTTCATTCCCTTTAACACCTAGAATGTGCTCATTTACAACAATGTTGGATGATTCCTCAAATAGTTATTTTGATGTTCTAAACTCCATAAGCAATAGAGCTAGAGGAATATCCAACAAAGATAACATCATCCAACTTTTCAACAATTTTTCCCAATTGTCCTTTATGTTAAGTATGGTACACCTTTTGCCAAAGGACCTAAGAAAACCAATGAATGATGGCCTCTTGTTCCATCACTCATAAGGGAGTTTTCCATGGGGCATAACAATAAGAACCTTGTTGTACACATAGCTACAATGTTGAGTGCTTCTGCCTAGGAAGTTAGACGCAACTTTAAATCAGCCAACTTAGTTGCAGTAGCCTTAATAAGTGTCATATTTCTCGTCTTAGAAAAATGATTTTGTTGAGGAGTTATAGAAGCACTATATTATCTAGCAATCCCTTTTGAGTTGAAGAATAAGTCAAGAACTTGATTGTTAAACTCAGTCCATTGATCATTTCTTATGATCTTTACCTTGTGATCGATTTGATTTTCTATTTTAAAAATAAAACGCTTTAAAGTTTCACTTGTTTCATATTTAGTTCTTAAAAATAATAACCATGTAAATCTATTGAAATCATCAACAATTGCAAAGCAATATGATTTTCTTCCAATGATCATTATACTTGTGGGACCAAATAGATCCATGTGCAGTAAGTGAAATGGAATGGTAATAGAGTTAAATACTTTTGATTTGTGAGATGCCTGGTGTTGCTTCCTTTTTCGATAAGCAACATAGTTATCTTTGTAGAAATATTCCTTTTTAGACACACCATACACCAAGTTATTTGTAACCAAACTGTTCATGGTTTTAAAATTAACATGACATATTCTTTTATGCCACAAAGTTGACTCATTTCCATTAGCTTTGGAATGAAAGCATGATACTTCACCCAGTTGCTTTTAAAATTAACATGACATATTCTTTTATCACAACATGATATTGCACTCATGTTTGTGAAAAGCATTTGGTTCTTTTGATCACAAAAATGAGAAACACTTAAGAGATTGTGCTCAAGTTTATTAACAAAGTTTACTTTGTCAACTTTTAACTTACCATTATATACACTACCTCTACTAGAAATGCATCCTCCAGTTTCACCTCCAAACTGAACAAGACCTCCATAAAAATGTTCTTGTGGATGTCCCTACACATAAGGTGAAATGATTAGTTTCTATTAGAAACCCAAGCCTTGTTGGTCTTGGGCTCTTCCAGTGTAGATAAGACAATTGAACCAAAATGTATGCATTGGGGGTTCAGTTATGGTTTGTAAAGAAGAGGTTGGGGCTGCAACATCTTCTCTGATCTTCTATTCCATCGTTTGGTTGATCGGAGTGGATGAGCCTATTAATCATTTAGAAGCAGTTCAGGATCGAGTTTATCACTCAACACAAATGTTATCTCTCAAACTCACTAAGTCACACTCAGTTTAATGATGCAATCCCTTAGGAGTTGATAATAATATACTATGTAAACAAATACAAATAAGTGTTTTTAAGATACTTGTATATATGATTTCTCAACTCAAAGTATTATAAGACTCTTACAAGCATGTTAAATGAGTTACAATGAGAAACTACATATACTACTATCTACAACCAATTATACTTTAATGCCAGGTGGAAACTTACGTCGAAAGCAAATATTACATTGCTAAAGGTAAGGTATCCTAGACAAAATACTATCTAAGATTTGCTAGTCATGATGTTTCCATGACTTACATTTTATCACCAACTAAAGTTAGTAACTGTACTAACTGATAAGGAATGAACAATGTAAATATATTATGATCAACTACATGGGTGTGGGAAAGCACCATGCAGTATATCCGAGGTTGTAACGGTTTTGTCAGAAGGGCCATACTTATGTCCACTAGTTCGTAGTAGGTTCTTCTAAAGGTTAGTTGGCATTAGAAGAACAAGTTCTTCCAAAGCCACTTATAATTTGGAAGTGTCTACTTCTTCCTAGGTTTGTGATGATGTTTAGGACTTCATACTTTGGAAGTCATTGTCTTGAAATCTTCTAAGTGTTGAACTTCAAAAGAAGGAAGACTTTGTCTTCAGAAGTTGGAGTTCCTCTTCGGAAACTCTTTCAGCCTTGACCTTCGAAAGTTCTGCTTTTGCCTTCGGAAGTACTTCATTTGTTGTACCAAAAATGCTCTAAGTGTTTGTTTTGGTTGAACCACCCTTACTTGATCCTACAAACTCCCTCTAGGCTGATGCTACCAAAACCTCACTTGTTTCTACTTCTCAAAACTTTCAGTACCAAGAAAAGAAGATGCTTATCTCTTTCTTTTTTCTTTCCAGATGTGGTGCTAAGAAGTTTGTATAGATCTTTCGTAGATAGCAGATTAAGTCTGTTACTATAAATGATGTTTACCCTTTGTTGTGATCCTTTAAATAGAGTTAGTTGCCAAGAGTTGTAGTCATACTCCCATCTAACTAAGGATTCTAACTAAGGGCATTTAACCATTTGTAAAAAGGCTTTGCCTTTGGTGATTGACCCTTCCTTTTCGCCCTTCTCTCTCAGCTTCAACTCTTCTTCAATCTTAGCCCTTGAAATCAGTTCAGCCTGATAAGGACTGCTTAGATGATTTCTAATGTGAGCAGCTATCCTAGAATTGGAGGGATTGGAGAATGGTTTCTCTGCTAACTTAGAAATATCAAATCTACTTGAGTGTATCAGAGAAGAGGCATTAAGCATGTTGATCATAGCATTCTTTCTTTCCATAACAAAGTTGTTAGAAGAGTTTTTGAACCTCCACTAAACTATTTTCTTTCTAGGAACAAGAGGTTGAGATGGTAGCATGTCTTCCTTCCTAGTGTCTAGTAGAGTCACCAGCTTTCTTCTCAGCTATTTATCTTCTTCTTCAAGAGAATCATGACTAGTTTCCAAGATTTTGAGAGCCTAGTCCAATGTTCCTCTAGGCAGATCAAGGAATTATTCTCTTGTGAGGGAACATGAGGAGCCATCAATGAAGGTCAGTTTGATGTGCCCCTCCTCACAAGAGATGTCACTCAAAGTAGTACATTTGATGAGCTTCATCTTGATCTCCTTGAATCCTTCTAAGGTTAGAGGTTTAGATTATTGACAAGATAACTTAGGTAGCAATTGGGAAGATGATAGTTGGGTTCTAGTAGTGTTTTGGATTTAAGGATAGGTAGTGGAGGTGGTTGTTTTGATGGAATTGGTGTGGGAGAGGGCATGGATGATGGTGTGGGCTCAGAAGTGTAAGGCTCAGTGGTTGGTTTAGTTGTGATGGGAAAGCGAAAGGTGTTGGTTCCGGTTGTAGTTGTGGTTGTAGTGCTGGTGTAGAAGTCATCCCTTGTATTCTTCTATACATCTCCTTCCTTTTTCCTGAGCGAATGTCAACATTGAAGTCGCTAACATGTCGCCGCAAGGTCTTGAACTAGAATCTTCACTATCTATCTGTGTAGAAAGGATTATGCTTGGCTGCTTTACATGTGTTTCTCTTTGAACATTCTCCCCTTTTTTGGTAGAATCATCTTGAGAGCTTGGTGAGATGGAGGAGGAAGTTAGAGAGACCTGAATTGGTACATGCCTAATAAATCTCTCAGTCTGTTTCTCAGCTAGTTGAGCCTTGAGATTTTCAATCTCAAGTTGCTAAGTGGCAAATCTATCCTCTAAAGTCTTAACCGTAGATTGAAGATTTGAGACTTTAGAAAGTAGGTATTGTATGGTGAGTTACTTACTTCCCTCATCTTCTTTAGAAGAATCATGCGGAAATGAGGTAACATACCTAGTATGTTTATCCTCACCACCAGTTGTGGTTTCTTGGCGCCCTGGTTTCCCTTGCTTAATGATGTCTTTTTTAGAGTCATCAAAAGTTAGGGTTATCGTAGATTCAGTCTTAGAGATGTTACCACTATAAAGATCCTCACTACCTTAAGTCTTGCAATAGGTGCAAGGACATTAGTGTAATCAATTCACTCCTCTTGTGTGTATCCTTGAACTACGAGTCTTGCCTTGTTCTTGATAATCATGCCTCTATTATCTCTTTTGTTCCTGAATACCCACTTTGTGCCAATGACTACTTGACCGGATTGTAGTGCATACAGGTTCCAAACCTTTCGTCTTTTGAATTGAAGCAATTCCTCTTGTATTGGTTCAACTCAGCTACTATCCTTCAAGGCTTCTTCCACCTTCTTTGGCTCCATCTGTGATAAGAAACATGATTACAAGCCAAGATTCCCATTATGAGTTTGTCCCCTTGTTATCATGTTTTTAGAAACATCTCCAATGATGTTCTCAAATGGATGAGTGTTGTGAATCTTAAGCCTAGGAATTACATCTAGTTGCATGGATAGATCCAAATTGGAGAGGTTTTGCTCAGGGACTTGAACACTTGGTCCAGCTAATGTCTCACATTCATTCAAAGAGGATTGATTGAATGAAGGAAAGACATCATCAATATCAATTGGTTGTGTAGTAGCATCAACAGTTGTATGTTCCTTCAAAATGCTGCTTCTATGAACTTAGTGTTATGTATTGTCACTGGATGAGTTTTGAGGCTCACTTTTTTGAAAACTTGTTGAAGCTCCATTGGTTCTTGAGATGAATATTCTATCAGATCTTCCAATTGTGGGAGCTTGATTTCAGAATTTCTTGGAGAATATGGAAGAGGTCTAGGTAACTCAAGCAGTTGGTCATAATCAAAATCACTCCAAGTACCTGTTCCAGCTAAAACATTCTTACAAGAAGGTTTAGAATAGTTTGGAAAGTTGATTCCAATGGCTGCACCGTTATCATAGAACAAAGGTGTATGGAGAAAGTTGATTCCATAGTCAATCATCTGATGTTGTATCCATAACACTTGTGAGCAACAGCTGGAAGGAACAATACACTCGGCCTCCCAGGTATTGACAACCTCTAGTGACAGCTTTTCTGTTTAACCTACAACCATTAGAATCACTATTAGAATAAGCATGTAAATCAAAATTTACACCATAAGGATACCAAAGCCCTAAACCAGAAGAGACTTTAAGTTAACAAAAGATTTGTTTTACAGCCTTTTCATGAAACTCCTTCGGGGCAAATTGGTATTCAGTATAGTATCCTACAGCAAAGGTGATGTCGGGAGGACTTGCTGTAAGATACATTAGGGAACCGATCATGGATCTGTAAAGATGAGGATCAGCAGGTTTACCGTTCTCATCTAGACTAAGGCATGTTTGAGCTGTGAATGGAGTCAGTTTAGGAGAAGCATCATCCATCTTGAATTTCTTTTGAATTTTCTTTGATATACTTCTCCTGATAAATGAAAATTCCTTCTGTCTTTTGTTCAACTTGCAACCTAAGGAAAAAGCACATCATGCTCATTTCAAAACGACTACGAATAACCTCCTCAAATTCCCAACAGAGCTATGGATTGGTGGATCCAAAAATAATGTCATCAACGTAGACTTGCACGATTAGCATCTCACCATTTACTTCTTTCTTGAATAAAGTCATATAAATGGTGCCACGAGAAAAACCATTACTCAGAAGATACTGGGTTAGAATCTCATACCAGACGTGAGGAGCTTGATGAAGACCACAAAGAGATTTATCAAGCTTGTACACTTTATCAGAAAAGTCTGGATCCTCGAACCCTGTGGATTGACACACATGTATCTCTTCATCAATGTCTCCGTAGAGAAAGGCACATTTGACATCCATCTGATAGACTTTGAATTTCTTATTTGCAGCATCAGCCAAAAAGATCCTAATTGCTTCAAGACGAGCTATAAGTGCAAAGAGTTCCGTATAGTCAATCCCTTCTTCCTGAGCAAAGCCTTGAAACCCCAACCTAGACTTGTTCTTGACCACAATACCATGATCATTGGGTTTGTTCTTGAATACTTATTTTGTCCCTATTGGGCATTTGTTTGGTGGTAGATCAACCAATGTCCACACCTTGAGTTTCTTGAACTGTTGTAGCTCTAGTTGCATCGATTCAACCCAACAAGGATCCTAAAGAGCTGCATGAATATTCTTTGGAATGATTTGGGATATAAAACAAGAGAATATGCATACATTAATCAAACCAGATTGACTCTGCATCCAAACTCCATCGGTGATGGATCCAATATTGTTATCATGGGGTGGTCTTTCAAGGTCTTGAAATTAGTGGTTATGGGTAGGGTATTTGAAGGAGTGGGTTGATGTGTTGTTGGCAGGTAGGTGATGGAGAAGAAGATGGTTGGGCAGATTCAATTGGTGATATGGATGGAACAGGTTGGAATGAGGTAGAGGTGGGTGTCGAGGGAAGAGATGTTGAAACAAGTGGGGGTGGAATGTCAAATGATGATGAGGAAGATACAATGTCAAATGATGATGAGGAAGATACAATGGCAAATGATATGACATTTTCAAATGAATTGGGAGGGGCTTGATTAATAAGAGGAACGATAGGTAATGGATCTTGTTAGGACCATGTACGTACGGAATACAAACATATTCCGTGTGAAACCAGATCAAATAGTGCGGAATCCTATTTGATTGGCGATCCAATTGGTGAGAACGTTATCCCGATCGATATGAGAATGAACTAAACGTTAAGAATGAGTAGGAATCGATCAAGAACGAACTTTGAAGTTGGATTGGTTCTCTTGGACGTTCTGGACGGCTAGGGTTTATGAATATACTCAAGTGTTTCAAAAAGTTATGAAGTCTTTTGAATAGTTTTGTTTTTCCACGAATTAAATGGCATTTATAGGTTTGTAGTTTCCATTCGTACGACTGAACGATTAGCATGGTTCAGTCGTGCGACTGAATAATGCAATTGAGTCATACGCACAACTGAAGGTTCAGTCGTGGGACTGAGTCAATCTTATGTCTCAATCATACGACTGATCTAGTCTCCTAGTTCAGTCGTGCGACTGGTCGATAAGCATGATATATTCATGTCTATGGTCCATAAGTATGGTCCATTAGCATGAATACTCACCCAACTAGGTTGAACACATTTCTCAATCATTATTTACTAAGAGCTATGTACAACAACCTCAAACTAATATAATAAGTTCATACATAAGAATTATACTTAACACAATTAAAATATGAAATAATTAAACATTAATTAACATCAACCACATATTATGTTTCATTGAACCATTACATTACACATGTGTAAGACATTAAAGACTTTTACATTTAAGCTCATAAACTAGGAACATCATGTATCTACAAACTCCCCCTTGGACCTAGTTTACCCTATCGTCTAACATTCTTCAGGTGTTCTTAGAACTTTTTGTACATCTCCTCTCTTGTGACTCCCGCGTGTATTTCAAATGCAAAGCAGAGCCTTATAACGTGTTGGAACTGTAGAGCTTGTACAATGTCTTACGTGTCATAGAACAGTGGAAACTTGTATAATGTATAGACATCTTCAGCAGACAAGTTAGTAAGCCACACTAGGTTGAATACCCTGATAGTATCTATCTTTCCTTCTTTGTTCAAAACTATGACCGCTTCTCTCGTCCGCCAATCATAATACCACCACTTAAAGTGTGGAGTGAAGTCCTGAGGCATTTCCCATAAGGGAATCTTTGACATTGTGCGCGGGAGACTCCACTTTAGCACCACCTTCGGTCTTACAGATATAGGATCAACTTTAGACTTACTAATGAAGCTCTTAGGTTGTTATGGTCTGAAGTTTACCCATCTGGTGTGGTATTCCTTCTTTAATGCAGCTTTAAACCATCCCGACATCTTTCTTGGGTTGGCATACAAAAGATCTAAGCATGTTAGGCGGTTAAGCTCAAAACCAGGAAGAGTCTTTAGATCATGCGGATATCTGAAGTACTCGATCCCTTTCCCACTTTTGACCACATAGACTTCCAAGTCTTCAAAATATGCCCACACGATAATCTTGCCTGACACTTTTTCATGTCTATTGACTCTGTAAGTTTGGTGTAGGCATTCTGCTTTTGAGGTGCGCGCCGGGATTTCATTTCAGCAAAGCAAGCGGCCCATTTAGCTTTCTTTTGATCAACATTAGCATTTGAAGCTTGGGCTTGACTTTCATCCTTTTCTTTCTCTTTCTCCATCTCTTCCAACTTCTCAAAAGTAGCAATGCCAAAAGTATCACCCAAGTTAGGTATAATGTTTCCTTAAGGGTCAGTGTACTCTGGATAATGCTCAGCTGTAACATCCTCGATTTCAATCTCATCTACATCCTGTAGCTCCTCGTCACTTAAGACATCAACTTCTCGAGCATCTTTGACAATTTCATCAGGATTGAGTCGGAAACATCTCAGCTAGCTGGTCATCGGTCAGATCATGAATGATTTCTCCTTCTTCGAGAGTGTAGCTCACTGACCTTTTGACTATCCCTTGCAAATCAAGAATCATCGTGAGTTGAGTCTTGATTTGCTGAAGGGGGACGACTTCATATTCAACTTGTTGTTGAGCTTTATCTGTTTGATTAAACATTTAACACATCACACATAAGTCATTAATCAAGACATTGAAACATAAACAAACATATATAATCATTAATTACATTAATGTAATACATGATTCAAGTACAAAACTTTTAAATACAAAGACATCTAATCATTACTTTTTCCTTAATCTGTCGTCTCTTTAGCTTGAGGAGTTGAGGACGAGGCTCCTTGATCTAGATTTCTCTTTGTGTGTCTTTCCTGAGCTTGAGTGGAGGCTGATGTAGTAGAATCAGCTTCTTGATCATCATCATGATCATCCTCCTTATCCTTTCCGCTCGGTCCAGCTCCCTCATCCTCATATTCTTCTTCTTCAGATTCATCTTCTGTGAGCTCATCATCATCATAAACATCATCACCATCTTTGATCTTCAACGGCTCATTCTTGGATCCCTTTAGCTTTAACAATATCTTCTTATTCTTCTTCTCCAGATCCTCTATCCTCTTCACCGATGCCAGCACCAGCCCATTTTGACCTTTAAGCGCATGGTGAGCTCGGCCTAAAGCCCTCTCATACTGAGTGTTCTTCTCACTTAGCTAGGCGATTTGCTTTGCTTAAGCCGCATTCACCGCCATCAGCTGATTGATCTGAGTAGCCCTCAGATCATTAGTAGCAATAAGCTTTAACACCATCCAGTTCAGGCTAGCTAGCTGCTTCTCTAACCCGACCATGGGTAGAGTAGGTCCAGGTGTGAATATGGATTGGGTGGAGGGACCAGCTTGGTGACTGGTTGTGATAGTGGTGGGCTGGTCAGGTATGTAAGTAGGATCAATGAAATCAGTATCATCACCTGCTATACCAGTTGGACGTCCACCGATCGCCTCTATACCCTTCTCAGTGGCCACAACCCTGCTCCTAACTGTCCTCGTGAGTGGCTCATCATCAGACTCTTCGTCTTCATCTATCAAGGAGTCCTGGTGGAAAGCAGCCTGCTTAGATCCACCAGGAGAAGCATTAGTACTATGAGTAGGTGGTGGAGATATATTAGACGTGTCAGCGGCCCTTGAATGACAGGGGCCTGTATCTCCACCACCTTGACTATCATCAAGGTCGTCATCATCGTCGTCATCTTCGTTAGTTGGAACCACTATGGGCTCTACAACAGAATCACTGTCGTCGTGATGCCACTTCTCGCGAGAGGGCGCCGCATACTCCTCGTTGGCCAAATGACCAAACAGTTTCCTGACCAGGGGCTTCACCTGCTTCCCCCGGTAGACCTTCATCCTACCAAACGTAGTGTCATCCATAACCTTGAGAATAATAGCATCATCCTTCTCCTTCGGCAGCAGAGGAAGCTTCTCGTCAATGATCATATGTAAAAACCTTGGGTACATGCAGAAGCCTTCCTTGCCCTTTCCCTCGATGTTCTCAGTGATGTAGGAGAATAGCATGTGGGACAAACTGAACGGGTGGTTCAGCACCAGAGCAACATATGCGTTCCGGATTTGATCTGACATCTCATCGAATCCTCCTCTCTTTGACGCAATGCACTTGAGGTTGACATGAGCCAAGTACTTGAACTAGGGGCACAAGTTGCTCTTGTTGAGCACACCTGCATTGATGTCCCCAGTGTACTTCAACCGTAGAAAACAACCTTGAACACTTAGAGGATACAGCTTGGTTGGGTGGGCACCATCCTCACCCAGATCCAGGACTTGCCTTAGATCATCTGCAGTAAACCTAATCTCCTGTTCGAAATCGAGCTCCGAATACTATCGGGCTTAGAGGATCTAACAACCGAAGCACCTTCCCAGAAGGCCTGCTGTACAGATTGGTACGGTGTGCAAGGACCAGAGATAGCCTTGTAGATCCTCGACCTACATAGAAAGGCTATAATCCCAGCAAACTCAACGGCGTTCCTGGAGGTAGCATCAAGATGAGCACATATATTGTGCTTAGTGCTCATCGTCCATCTATCAGCCATGTTGTTGTAACATAAGAAACATATACATTAGAGTTGTGTATAGGAGATGACAGTTGGAACTTAAATTGTTTTTGATCAAACTGGTTTAATCATGCGATTGAACCATACGACTGAGTTGAGTCGTGCGATTGAGCCTGCGACTGAGTTCAGTCGTGCGATTGAGCCAGCGACTGAACTTAGTCGTATGTTAAGCCATGTTGTTGAGTCAGTCGTGCGACCGAGTCACCGATTGATTCATTCGTGCGATTGAATAGTGCGCCTGACTCAATCATGCGACTGAGGTTCATACGTAGTGTCCATTCGCATATTGCTCTGTTCGACACTCTAACATCGAATCTTGGTCAATAATTTAAATTAGACTTCGTGTTTACACTCATTAGATATGGTGGGATTCTAAATAGCATCTAATGTCCTTTAAATCAACGATTATGTCCATTTAAGTGGTCTATTTTGAAGAGTTATTCTCATTTCTTGATTTTAACGATTAGGTTATTTAGGTTTTGTTAAGATAATTCATTCAGATTGCTTTCAGTCTCACAGTACCTATAGATGAGTAGGACAACACTTAGAATCACTATCAACAAGTTATCACAAAAATTTAAATTTGGGCAGAGTGTTTGTGTATGAGAGGTTTTTAAGAGCTTTGAAGGGTGGTAAGGGATGCGACCAACTAACCCCTCTATTTATACTGTTTTAAAGTTCAGTCGTGCGACTGGGGTTTGGTCTTGCGATTGGCTTAGACTCCGTCATCCATTCCTGTGATTGGTTCATTCTTGTGATCCAATCGCATGGTTACCCCATACTGATGGTCCAGTCGTGTGACTGGCTCATAATTATGGTCCATTCGTGTGATTGGCTCATACTTATGATTCAATTGTGCGATTGGCTCATACTTTCAAACACTTAAACTTTTACCTTTTGATATCTAACATTATCAACATCGATCATCTTAGACATGATCCTTTTAATTTAAAACCGATTAGACACCTCAGACATGACCACTTTTAGTGAATGATTCAGAGATTTCATCTAGTTGTATAGTCCAACATTTACGTAACAAAAGACTAGAAAAACATATAAAACAACTTGAAATTAAAACAAAACAAGACATGTTTTCGTTTTTTTGATTTGAGATGGATTGAAATCTTTTAGAAAACGTCTAACATATTTTTCTTCCTGGATAACATAGCTTCAAGTTAATTTGATCATTTCTGAAAAGATTCATTATGGAATCATACAGGTATATCAGAATCATTCGGTACATTTTAATAAAACATTTTGATGCTAGATTCTTGTTTTGATCAAGAGTCAATAGCACTTTCAGGAAATCATACTAGAGCTATAAGATGCACACAATGATTTTGACTGTCAAGAGTTGTAGCCACAATGATTGTTAGTATATTATGTCCACTTAAATCCATACACAGATTTTTGACTCACATTGGTGAAGAGTTAGGTTTGATTATTTCAACAAGCATTTGTGGATCCCACACTTATATGGTAATCAACATTCCTTAGGACATTTTTGAGTGGTCTACGGGTATTTGACAAGAAGAAACTATTCTAAGAGCTTTCAAAGAGATGCCAAGCCTCAGGTCAATGCCACCGCACAGCAGAGAGGCACACAACCTATCTTCTTGTTAGAGCATTTATTTTTCTTTTTCACATAACGCACCAACAACATTTGTTATTAGCATGATTGCACTAAGCAGTTTTTCATGTGCTTTGCTCATTTTTATGGTCATCCGGACACATTTGTGGCGTTTATTTTGCTCGTCACCCCTTATTGGAAATGCATTGATTGTGTTAACCAGGGATAAGATGGGAACCCACAGCAAGATGAACAAATTAGTTTGAATTTAATTCACCAGTAAAGTCTACTCGTCTATTGTGTTGAATCTACCAACACATCATATAATAAACTAGCAACCTCTTGGTCTAATTTCTCTATGTTATCTCAGTAGCAGACTAGTTTTACTATCATTTTTCCTTTGTTGTGCTTAGATTTCTAAGACTTGTACTTTGAATTTTGCATCTTGATCATTTAAGTCCTTTTGAAGTCCCAATCAATTTGTTCCCTGTGTACTATCATATTCCATAAACATAAATCAAACTCACATATTTGATTTGATTTTTTTCAGCTAATCTGCCCTCCTCCCTCGTTTTTTAAGTAAATAAATACTGCATCTAATTAATTACTAAACTAAACTATTCTCCCCCTAAAATACTAAAACCGAAAATCTTTTTGTGTTTTTGGATTTTAATAGACAGGAAAATAAGATAAAAGAAAATAAAAAGAAACTAAGAAAAACATGTTGGACAAAGAACTGTTTTCATCTTGAATCACATCACTTTTCTTTTCACGCCATTAACCTCAAAAAGATATATAAACCTAGGTTTGTCAAAAGCTTTTGTGTAGAGGTCGGCGCGTTGAAAATCCGTATTAATTTTAACAACATCGATTAGTTGCTTTTCAAAACAGTCACATATAAAGTGATATTTAATACCGATGTGTTTAGTCTTTGGGTGTTGGACCGGATTTTTAGTGACCGCTACTTCAGCAGAATTATCAACAAAGACAAGGGTGTTAGAAAATTGCAAAC
>BJCM01264512.1:32933-45666 GCA_018326385.1 Flaveria bidentis
TTGCTTTTCAAAACAGTCACGTATAAAGTGATATTTAATACCGATGTGTTTAGAAAATTGCAAACCATAGTCGTGCATTTGCTGTTGAATCTAGATGATTTGTGGCAAAACTTTCAGCAGCAACATATTCAACTTCATATGTTGACAGAGCAACTAATGTCTGCATCTTTCATTTCCAGGTGACTAACCGTCTACCAAAGAACTGACATCCCATGGATGTTGACTTGTAATTTATCTTGCAACCACCATAGTCCAAGTCACTATAAGCTGTAAGCTCAAAGTCATCATCATGAGAATACCACAACCCGAGTGTTGGAGTACCCTTCAGATAATGAAAAATTCTTTTAACTCCGATGAGGTGATTTACTTTTGGTTTCGCCTGACATGTGGAACAAAGACACATGGCGTACATGATATCAGGACGAGAGGCTAGGAGATACATTAGAGATCCGATCATTCCTCTGTACATGGTGGCATCAACCAGATCACCATTTTCGTCGGGTGCCACGTCATGGTTCGTGGCAAGTTGAGTTCCAGCAGCCAAAGCATTCTCTATGTCGAATCGACTGAGGATATCTCCTACATATTTGGACTGATGCAGAAAGATTCCTTTTGGTGTCTGATCCACTTATAATCCAAGGAAGAACTTCATCTCTCCCATGGCACTCATCTCAAACTCTGCTTTCATTATAGATTCTAATTCTTTACATAATTCTTCATTTTTGGAACCAAAGATTATGTCATCCACATATATTTGTACCAGCAGTAAATCACATCCTTTTCTTTGATGAATAACGTGCAGTCAATAACCCCGTTGCGAAAACCATGTTTCACTAGATGAGTTGAGAGTTTCTCATACCAGGCTCTAGGGGCTTGATGTAGCCCGTAGAGAGCCTTGTCCAGTTTATAAACTCTATCTCAATGATAAGGATCCTCAAATCCTTCGGGTTGATGACGTAGACTATCACATGGATTTCAACATGAAGGAATGCACTTTTTACATCTAGTTAATAAACTTTAATCTTCATGTAGGATGCATAGGCTAGAAAGATATGAATTGCTTCCATCCGAGCCACTGGTGCAAACACTTCATTGTAGTCAATGCCTTCGACTTGTCTAAACCCTTGAACCACAAGCCGAGCCTTGTTTCTAATTATGACCCCTTGATTATCTTTCTTACACTTCAGTACCCATTTAGTGCCAATTACTTTAGCACCTTTTGGTCTGTCCATAAGGGTCCATACTCCTAATTTCTTGAAATGTAGGAGTTCTTCTTGCATAGCACTAACCCATGCCTCCTCGTTTAAGGCTTCACTTACATATTTTTTCTCAAATTGAGACACAAAACATCGATAAGCACCATCATGAAGATATCCTTTTTCCATGACTGAGGCATAATCAACTGAGTATAGCTGATTTCATGTCAGCACTCCCGATAGTACATCCCCAATGATGTTTTCCAGGGGATGATGTACGTTAATTCGAGATCCGGAAGTGGTGGGAACAACTAGTTCATGATCCATATTTTGAATCCCAGGTTCAGTATTTGTAGCTATTGGAGTATGAGGTTCAGAAGTGTCAGAGGCATCAAGATCTAATGCTTGTGTGCTTTCATTAGCAGGAACCTGGTCCTCCTGGTCCATATTTGCAGTCTCAACTGCTTCATCAACAGAGGATGAGTCACTTACATCAAGCTCTCCCCCTGAATGACTAGGCAAATCGTCTGATGGAACCGATGGTGTTGAGTCTTGAGGAGGGGTGTTCAGAACATCGTACATCATTGTAATAGATAACTCATCATCAGGAAGAGAGGGAGGTAAGTTGAAGGACTTAAAAATCCATCATAATCGAAGAAGAAGGAAGATCCTTTTCCGGCAGGGGGTGGTCTATCTTTGCACATCAACATTGCACCACACTATTACCTGACCCGTTGAGTTGTTATAAACTCTCTTGTCTGTTATACTGTATCTAAGATAGATACCTTCTTCAGCCTTCTCACTAAACTTCCTAGACTGAGTTTTCTTTAACAACATGCACGGTACACCAAATGGTTCGAGATACTCTAAGTTTGGTTTACGTCGCTGGAGCAGTTCATAACATGTTTTACCATGACGTTTGACCACCATGACTCGATTGAGAGTGTAGCATGCATTTGTCACTACCTTGTTCCAAAATTGAATAGACAGTTTAGAGTCGGCTAACATCGTTCTTGCTGTTTCTACCAAGCTATGATTCTTTCATTTAACAACTCTATTCATATGTGGAGTGTAGGCAGACGTAAACTGATGTACAATTCCTTTCTCTCTACAGAATGCCTCCATCCATTGATTTTTGAACTCTGTTCCATTGTCTGATCGAATATGTCTTACTTTTAGCTTGTAGAGTGATTCCAAAGTAGTTACTAGATGTTTGAATGATTCAAAAGTCTCTGATTTGAATTTCAGAAACATCACCCAAAAGAATCTTGAGTAATCATCAGTTACTACATAGCAGTACTGATTTCCAGCAATGCTCTTTGTGCTCACTGGGCCAAAGAATTAATTTTCTTTGCCTTGTGAGACTTCTTGGGCTTTTTCCCTTTCTTACATGCTATGCAAAAATCCGGAAGCTGGAAATTCTTGACAGTTACTCAATTCACTAAATCATTCTGTATCAGATGGTTCATCTTCCTAGGCTTAATGTGTCACATTCTCCTATGCCAGGAGACGGAATCCCTCTCTGTTGCCTTTGACAAGAAGCATTGCACATTGGGTTCTGTTGTGGAGGCTTTTGATAGATCCAAGACATACAGATCATTATATCTTGAAGCTGACATTGAAACTTTATCCTCCAAGATAACATAATCCTTCTTCAACATGTAGCACTTCTTGTTGTCAAACACAACTTTGAATCCTTTATCACAAATGTGGGAGACAGAAAGCAAGTTGTTTTATAGTTGTTGAACGTAGTTGACCTTGTCAAACTTCACGTTCTCGTTTCCCACTTCGCCTTGAGCAGTGATGTAACCACTTGTATTTCCAGCAAATGATACATGTCCCCCTTTAATTTGTTTGACATTAAAAAGGAGAGACGACTTCCCGGTCATGTGCCTGGACGCCCCACTATCAACAATCCAGGTATTTGTGAAAGCACTGTAGCGGACACCCTGCACATTCAAAGGAATTGATTAGTCCATGTTTGGGACCCAAGCCATAACTAGCTTGGGTGACCCAGAGAAATCACACATCATGAACTAAACCCACTGTCCATCAGAGGATGAGGGCACACCGTTCTTCTTCTTGTTCTCATTATTAGACAACTTACTTGATTTTTCTTTCCATAAACCAGTTTTGTGTAAGGCTTGTTTTGATAAACAGACGACTAGATCTCTTTTCAGAAAAACTTGGTTTTGCATCATAAAGTTCAATTTTTTTGGGTGTCTGATAATAAGGACAATTATAAGAAATATGTCCTTGTTTTCCATAATTATAGCATGATCTCACTTCTACAGATTGAGGAAAATGTTTATGTGGGGTTGAGTTTGGTACGGGTGTGAGATATGGCTGGTTGAGTTTTGTTACTTCTCCTTTAGATGTTTCTGCTTCTTTAACAAAATTAATTGTTTTAACATGTGTAACATCTTTCACCTTTAGTTTATTTGAACTTTGACGAGTACCACGAGTTTGGTTAACTGAATTAGTCATTTTGGGTTAAGAGGTAGACGTGTGTGAACCTGACCTTAAATTAACCTTTTAAATGTGATCATCCAAATATTCAATAAGCATCTTTTCTTTTGATTTCAAAGTAGACTCCTTCTGATTAGTGCTATTCTTCATAGGTTTTCCCGTAGAATCGGGATCACTAACCAGAGGAGTGGACACCACATGATCCTTAACTGGGTTGTTATTTATTGGTCTAAATTTAGTATTTAGAAAGATTGCATGTGGTGGCAGAACTACTTTGTATCCGAGACCATCTCCATTATTTCGTTCTTTCGCTAAGTTTTGAACTATGTGTGAAGAACTAGTCAAGCTGTGCAGTTTTTGTTTTAAAGAATCAACTTCGACTTCTAAAACTGCTTTTTCCTTTTTCGTTTCTTCCAAAGAATTTAAATAAAACTTCATGTCATTTTCTTGATTTAAAGCAACAACCTCAGTTTCCCTTAGTTGTTTGCCCAAAAGTTCTATTTTTTCTTTGTAATTGCACTCATTTTGTTTTAAACTTCGATTGGCCTTAGTGCAGAGTTGTAAATCGTTTATTAAATTTTTATTGTGTTCTAATAACCTTGTAAATTTTAGATCAATGCTATCCCTAAATTTCTTACATTCAGTACAAGCAAGTTCATCAAATATTTGATGAACTTACCTGTTCATCAAATAGTTAGCCATCAACGCCGTTTCAGACTCTTCGTTGACTGGAGATTCTGAGTTTGTTGCTTTGAGTTCTTCCTCGACCAAGTGATTTACCACATTTACAGCTTCTTCGGTATCTGACATTGCTTCATCAGCTGTGATCTCACCTTCACTTGCAGATCCATCATCCAATTCCTTAACATTGGCAATGTTTCATTCACCTGGGGACACAAATCGAAAGCACCAGTCTTGCCCACGTCTAAAAGGAATGGAAATTCATCGCCCACGTCTTTATTATGTGTTTAGATCATCGTAAAGGTGGATCAGATGGGCTGAACATAGACTGGGCAAAAGCTATGGTGCTATGCTATAGAGGTGAAAAGGCAAACATTGCATGGCTGATATTTGCATGTATGGCAGAAAACATGATGGCACTGAAGAAGGATAAGTGGCTTCTGTATCGTAGGTTTCTACAGATGATCTTGGATGATCTAATTCCTAACGTGCCAAGACATGGGGAGGTTAAAAGGCTGGTGCGGATGAATCCCCGTATTTTTGAAGATTGTTGTGCCATCCGACATGATTTCAGCGGGAAGATCACCCATCTGTGGGAAAACATGTACCCACCTGAAAGATGGAACTATATTAGGAGGGTGGATGAGTCAGAAAATAAGAGAGCTGAAGAAACTAGAGCACAATAGACTAATGCTGCTAAGAAAAGGAAGAGATATGCAAAAAAAAGGATTATGATTTCGAAGATGAAGTGAATGAATGGGCTGAGGAGATAAGAGTTGAGAAAGAGAGAAGGTCGAAAAAGAAAGCTGATGTAGGAGAATCCGAAAGGAGAACCAATCAAAGACATCAAGCGTTTACTGAACTTCAAGGAGGGAAGAAAGAGGTAAATCAGATGTAGATGTGATTCGAAACCTCAACTACTCTCTTGCTAATGAATTGAGCATGATAAAGACCAAACTCACTAATCAAGAGATGTGGGAAAGTCAAAAGGATGAATTGATAGAAGGAATGAAGAAGATGTTGGTAGATCTAAGCTTTCTGATAAAAAAGTAGTTTGAGGAAATTAATGAATTGAAAGCTACTACCGGCCTGCCCAATTAACTAACTCAATCTGAGTTTGATGATTTAAATGATACTTCTAAATACCCGTTCTTTAACAAGGGTACCTCCTCCAGGGTAGGAGAGGGCACATCTGGTGTAGTAACGGCTGGTGTGGAAGGTTCTGGAATGAAGAATGAAGATGAAACCAGGGAGAATGAGGAGGAGATTCTGGAAGATGGGTTTGTGAACATGGGATTTGATATAGACAAAGATTTGGTTGGTGAAGAGATTGTGAGGGAGAAGTCAGTTGAAAGAGATGTTGCAAAAGGTAAAGGACTAATTGATGAAGTGGAAGACGATGAACAGCTGGTAGATTATGATTCTGACCCAGAGTTTTATGAGGTTGATGAGAGACCACTGGTATATGTAGCCAAAAAGGGAGAATTAGATTAAGATGTCTTTGAGATGGCTAAAGAAGATTGGTTTGTTAAAGAAGAGGAGCCTAAAGAACTAACTCCTGTTTTCCAAAACTTGGAAGGGTTGAGCAAAAAGGAGGTAGATAAGAGAATTATTAGCTGGTGTTATAACCCCGGCCGCAAGATGTTCATGATCAAGAGGAGAGGGGGTGGAATTTCTTACATGCATAAGAGGAAGGCATTCAAGACCTTGCCAAAATGGGATCTGAGGAGGCTGGCAGCTTTGCCGTTACTGAATGCCAATCTTAGTGAACGAGCCTCACTTTTGGAGAAAGAGATAAAGAATGGATTAAATGACAACTTTGAGTCTTTTGGATATATGAAAGCAGAGAGAAGACGATCAAAGAAAGACAAAGCCTTGGGATTGGAAAAGGAAGAAATGTTTTAAGGGTAAAATCACCAAAGACTATGAATAGGGTTAGGTTGCCAGAGCCCCTTCCCCAACATCTACAGAAGTTTGAGAAGTGGTTTTATGATAACAACACGAGGGAGGCGGTGATAAGAGTGAAAAATGGTGGAGAATTCAAAGTCTTTGATCCTATGGAGCTTTTTAGTTTTTGTGATGAAGATCTATTGGTTTTGTGTGAAAATCATATCAAGGAAGGTGCGAGTGATGAGACAAGGAAGGAAGCCAGTCTGTTTATGACTGTGGCAAATAAGATTAGAGGTGTGAGAGCAGAAGTGAAAAGGCTTGTAGAAAGAGTGACGGACCAACTGATCTGAGCATGGACATACAAGATCTGACCAGACAGTTAGCACAAGCTATTTCTCATCCTGAAGGGGCTAATGAAACAGGAAGAGACCATGGAGAATCATATGATGAAGCCCATAAGGTGGTTGTTGCAAGTGTTGTAGAAGACAAATAAAAGGCAACTGGGGAAACTGGAGCTGACAAGATACATCAAGACGAGTGAAGGTGGTGAGTTCCAACCTAGGGGGAGTATTGAAGATCATATATAGGTTGGACTCACCTTAGATTAGAATCTTTAGTTTTGCTTGTAATAGGTTTTATGTTAGTTTTCTTTTGTATGTAATTAGCTTTATGTAGTTTTGCAGTCCAGTGAAACTGTGAGCGAAACTATAGTTTCGCTCACAGTTAGTTGTTTTGTTCGCTCGGCAAAACTCTTGTTTCTGTCGAGCGAAACTACAGTTTCGGACTAAGACTGCTATATATAGTTTTGATCATTATCATTGTTAGTGAATCTTGCAAAACCCTAATCGTTTATCCTTGTTGCAAGTCACCTTTGTAAGCAATAATTTCACAAATATGACATCATGTTTTGATGTTATTAAATGTATTGATCATCATTGTCTTACTTTGTTTGAATTGTTATTGTTCTTAATCTTCATTGTTCATCTTTTCTATTGTGTGTATTTGATATTGAACGATTCAACAACTCATTTATACTGCAAATCAGATCAAATAGACCAACAGATCTTTCCTTGTCTTCCTTCTCTCTTAGTTTCAACTCCTCTTCAATCTTTGCTCTTGTGGTTAACTCAACAAGATGAAGGCTGCTAAGATGACTTCTAATATGAGCAGCAGTTTTGGAGTTGGAGGGACTAGAGAATGGTTTCTCTGCTAACTTAGCAATATCAAATATGCTAGAGTGTAACAAAGAGGAGGCATTTCGCCTGTTACTTTAACTATTTCTCTTTCCACAACAAAGTTATGAAAGGCATCATCGAACCTCCACTGGATGATTTTGTTTCTTCGCACAAGGGGCTGACAAGGAATCTTGTCCCCTTTCTTTGTATCCAGTAGAGTCACTAGCTTTCTTCTTAGTTTCTTATCTTTATCATTAAAGGAGTCAGAGTTGATTCCAAGAAGTCTAGCAGCATGGTCTAGTGTTCCTCTGGGCAGATCAAGAAATTGATCTCTTGTAAGGGAACATGAAGATCAATCAACATAAGTGAGCTTGACAGAATCTTCATCATAAGAGATGTCGCTCAAGGTTGTGCAATTAGTGAGCTTTGTCTTGATTGCATTGAATTCTTCCAAGGAGAGATGTTTGGAAGGCTGAGGGGATGGTTTGGAAGGTTGTTGAAGAGCCATAGGATCGTAAAAACGGGCTGGTTCGTAATTTTTATGCGATCTGCGAAACTGTACATGCATCCAGCACATTTGCATATTCAATCAGCGAAACTATGAGGACTTCCTGCAAAACTATAGTTTTGCAAGTAGTTTCACAGACCTGGAAGTCTGGCCCCAGCCAGAGGCATTGCCCCTTGGATCCCACTAGGGGCTGCTGCCTTAGGACCGCGCTGTCAGGGGCTGTCACCCCCGAACCCCCGCTGCCCCGCGAAGGGTCGGTTATGTTTTATGATGACTAGTACTTGGTATGTTGTGTACTTAATAAGTTAAGTATTATATATTAAAGTGGAAGATGATATTAATGAAAAACGAAACTTAATGAATGTTACCCCAAACCCATTTGATGATGGAAAGTCTTGCAAGCACTATGATAGACTTCACTTATGTGAGTCTGATTTATGATGATGGATCCGTATTCATGAGCGGGCTATGTGCCTTGCAGTGTGGATCAACTATCGGGAGTTAGCTACTGTTTTCATGTGTACCGACAGGGATTGACATTTGTTGTCGATCAACATGGAGCTCTTGCTTTGTGCAAACTCGTTTATGATGAAAGTGAAAGATAATGAAAGATTGAAAGATAAAGAACATGCTTATTATGATGCAATAAATGTTATGTATTATGATGTATGCGTGGTCATTATATGAAGGATAAAGTTTATATTTTCTTATTTTATTTATAAAACTAGAACTCGCTCAGCGAAGCTGACATTTATGCATAATAGTTGGCAGGTAATTGTTGAAGCTGAGGATGGCACCAGTTGGAGGCTACTTGGATGGATATGGATGGCATTCCTGTTTATGAAATCTTTTATTGTAATTTAAAGGGAAAAGTGCTATGTTTTATTTACAATTAATGGGCAAATGTATGAGTACAATATGATTTCCAAGTTTTAAATGAATGTCTATTTAATTCCACTGCAATGTTTTGTTATTAAAATGATTTTACGCTCTGATTCACCAACTGTGAGGTTTCCCGGGAACGGGACCTTACAAGTTGGTATCAGAGCCAAAGTTTAAGAGAATTGGGTAAACTGTTTTCAAAACCTAAACTTAAACTGAAAATGGGACCAAATGAAGGATGCTAATCCAAGTAGCTACATGTCATCAGGTAAACGTTTTAAGTAAACCGGTATTATGTGTGTGTGCTGTTTGTTTTATGTGCTTGTAGATTTGAATACTGATATGTGTTAGGATAGTGATTGCTTGGGACAGAAGGGTAAGGTAAGTGGTTAATCACACTTGGACACTATAATTAAGGACTTACCGTACTTATAATGATCTAAGCAATTATCTTGAATAACCATTTTGGTGTTTGAATCTTATAGGAATTAGTCAAGGGTGGTAGAAAATCAGGGAAGGCAACCCGAGGAGGTGCTTGTGGCAGGCATACTACTGAGCCACGTGTCACCCGGAGTAAAGTTAAGGCTCCCGAGACTGTTCATGAGGAGTCAGACCTCCATAGTCACCCGAAGGGGGAGGGATCAGCCACCCTCAAATCCAGTGTGAAGGAGGCTATCGCTGACAAAGTCTACAATGTCATGCAAAATGTCTTACCCTCAGTGGTGACCGAGGTGATCAAAGCAGTCAGGGATGGAGAGAAAGCTGATAAGAAGGGGAAGGAAAGTGAGAAGAATTCAGGAAGGTCCACTGGGAGGACTGAGGAATCTGAAAAGGAGCCATCAAACCCTAAGGTGGTAGTCCATGATGACGACAGTGATGAGGAGTCCGAGAGAGAGATTACTAGAGGGTGCAACTATTGGGCATATCAAAGGTGCAAGCCCCCAACCTTTGACGAAAACGACAATGCTACTGCCGCTCATCATTGGGTTAGAGAGATGGAATCGGTACTTGAAATTAGTGAGTGCAGGGAAGATCAAAAAGTTAAGTTTGCCACTCATTCTTTCGTCGACTCAGCGTTGTACTGGCTGGACAATATTGTCCAGGCTGAAGGAAAGTGATCAATAGCCAAAATGAGGTGGTTTGAGTTGAAGGAGTTAGCTCTGGAGGAGTATTGTCCCCATCGGGTTTTAGACAATATTGAAAAGGAGTTCTTGTATTTGAAGGCTGGGAACATGACTCATCAAGAGTATACCTCCAAGTTCAATGAACTTGCAAGACTTGTGCCAGACATGGTGACACCTGCATCCAAGAAGATCAAAAGATACATACAGGGTTTGCATGTTGATATCAGGAGGCACATGATTGCAGCTAGACCAGGCACATTTAGGTCTGTGGTGGACTTAGCTGGGAGGTTGTACGATGAGAGAGACCCAATGCCTGTACAAAAGAAGGTGGAGAAATGATACGGTCACAAGAATGGAAATGGGAAGAGGTTCGGAGGTGATAACTTTAGGAGTGGAGAGAAGAGGATGAGGGTTGAGGATCAGTCTGGGAGATAGGGAAATACTGGTGAAGGAGGTTCTTGTAGAAAATGTGGAAAAGGTCATTCGGGGGAGTGTAGAGTTGGCACTGGAAAGTGTTTTAAATATGGGAAAGAGGGCCACTATGCTAGGGATTGCAAGGTGGGGAAGTGTTACCAGTGTGGCGAGATAGGACATGTGGGGAGGGACTGCAAGAAAGGAAAATCAGGAGGATCAGGAACGGTTAAAGCTAGAGATAAAGGAAAAGGTGACGGTTCAAAGGCGAAGGCGAGGGCATTCAACATAACTCGTGAGGAGGCCAGGGCAGATCCAGAAGTAGTTTCATATATGGATCTGGTGGACCATAAATATGCTTCTGTGCTCTTTGATTCTGGTGCTAGTAGGAGTTTTGTGTCTGCTGCATTTTGTCATTTTTTGCATGATAAGAGTAGAAAGTTAGATGAGCCTTTCTATGTAGAAAAAGCCGTTGGTAAGTCAACTAAGGTAACTTAGGTGGTTGAGGATTGCCTGATTGAGTTAAATGATTGTAAGTTCCCTGCTAGGTTGTATGTTATGGCCTTAGGAGGTTTCGATGTGGTGTTAGGCATGGATTGGTTTACGAGTTATGAAGCCAATATAGTATGTAGTAAGAAGATAATTTCTCTAACAGCGCCCAGCGGTAGTTCTGTTACGGTTTGTGGAGATAAGGTGTGCTGCGTACCGAAGGTCGTGTCGATGATCACAACTGAAAAGTACTTGAGACGTGGGTGTAGCGCTTACTTGGCCTATGTATAAGATGTGGATGCACCAGAGCCACAATTATCAAACGTGCCAGTAGTGCGCGAGTTTCCTGACGTCTTTCTTGAAGATCTGACCGGTGTGCCGCCTGACCGCGAAATCGAGTTCCAGATTGATTTGCTACCAGGAGCACAACCCGTCGCTAAAGCACCGTATCGATTAGCTCCTTCGGAGATGATAGAATTGAGGGACCAGTTGGAAGATTTATTGGATAAAGGCTTCATCCGACCGAGTATCTCTCCATGGGGTGCTCTGGTTTTATTCGTCAAGAAGAAAGACGGTAGCATGCGGATGTGCATTGACTATCGCGATCCTAATAAGCTGACTGTAAAGAATCGGTATCCGTTACCAAAGATCAATGACCTGTTCGATCAACTTTAGGGTGCCAGCTGGTTTTTGAGGATAGACCTGCAGTCTGGTTACCACCAACTGAAGGTGAAAGAACAAGACATTCCTAAGATAGCGTTATGTACGCGTTATGGACACTACTAATTCCTTGTCATGTCCTTTGGTTTGACCAACGCGCCAGCTGCTTTTATGGATCTTATGAATCGGGAATGTCAGCCGATGTTGGATAAATCGGTGATAGTGTTTATCGATGACATTTTGATTTATTCAAAAAGTAAAGAGGAACATGCCGAACATATTCGAGAAGTATTGGAGATGCTTAGAAGTGAAAAGTTATTTGCTAAGTTCTCTAAATGTGTATTTTGTCTACGAGAAGTTCAATTTCTGGGTCATGTGGTTAATCCTGAGGGGATCAGGGTGGACCATGTGAAGGTTGCGGTGATGCAATGGGAACCTCCAAAGACGCCATCTGAGATTCGCAGTTTCTTAGGCCTGACAGGTTACTATAGGAGATTTATCCAGGATTTCTCCAAGATAGCTTCCCCTTTGACTAAGCTGAACCGGAAGGACGTGAAGTATAAATAGGGTATTGATCAGGAGAACGTCTTCCTAGAACTGAATATTAGGTTAACTCAAGCCCCTGTCTTGACGTTACCTGAAGGGAACAAGGATCTGGTAGTCTACTCGGATGCCTCGTATGCAGGGTTGGGTTGCGTGTTGATGCAACGAGGGAAGGTGATAGCCTATGCTTCTAGACTATTAAAGGTCCATGAGGCTAATTATCCTACCCATGATTTAGAGTTGGTGGTGGTGGTGTTTGCATTGAAGATTTGGAGGCACTACCTGTATGGGGTGAAGTGCACCATCTTCACTGATCATAAAAGTCTGAAGTATTTCTTCGAACAAAAGGAACTCAACATGAGGCAAAGGAGATGGTTGGAACTGATCTAGGATTATGACTGCGAAATTCAATATCATCCAGGCAAAGCCAATGTGGTTGTTGACGCCCATAGCCGGAAGGGACAACCCGAACCAATTCGGGTGAGGGCTTACCAGATAATCATGATGCCTGATGTTATGAAACAAGTGAGGGAGTTTCAAGATGAGGCATTGAGAGATGACAAAGTCAACTCCGAAAGGATGAAAGGACAAGTTTCAGATTTGGGGGAAAATACCCTGGGTGTTTGAACCTGATCGGGGCGAATGTGGATCCCTCTCTATGGGGATCTGAGGGAGAAGATCATGGATGAGGCTCACAAAACTCGA
>BJCM01264513.1:0-18685 GCA_018326385.1 Flaveria bidentis
CTTTTGTAGTATTGTGTATTTGGTTGGTATTTGTTGCACTATTGGTATGTTTACATAATTTTATATTTTTAGTTTTTAAAATACATCAAAATATTATATGATCTTATATGATATTATATATATATATATATATAATATCAATATTGATGTTATGTTAATGATACATCATCTAAATAAACCGGTTTTAAATCTTGAGCCGTTTTTTTTTTCATGTGTAGGTGCTTTCTTTTACACAGTCTAACTTATAGCGAAAAAACGAGGATGTAATGGACGGGATCATCATAACACATTGTTATGTTACCGAGAATCACTAAATGATATATATTATGTATTAGATTAGTCACTTCCATTACATGCATAGTCAAAAAGATAAATATGTTTTTTATCCCACATCCCGGGACAAGATTAGGGCAGGCACGCCCGAAAGTTAACAAGCATAACCAATAGTTAAGATAATATTTAATGTTTAAATATATAGCAATCAATAGTCTACAATAACTGTCCTAAATGGTCAGCATCAAATGTTGTTATTACCTGAAACATAAATGCTTGTAAAGGTCAACACATAGTTGGTGAATTCACAGGTTTAATATAATTAAATTGAGTTGTATTGTGTAAGTAAGACATATGTGTAAGTATGTTATAAGTAAGAAAAATCAAATGTAGACATGAGATTCATAACCAAGCTAATGATGTATGCATAGAATTGTTGATTTATATTCACCCAAGAGTCTGTTGTGACTACTATCACTTCTAGGTATCATACCAACAAACAAGGGTGGGATGTTAACCCAATAGTAATACAAATACCTTTCTGGCGGCTTCTAACCAAAGTTAAACATTTGTGAAATAAGAACCACAGAGAAATGCCTATGCACATACAAGATTACAACTCACAAAACAAACCATATGACAGTCCAAAAATGCATAAAAATATTTATTAAGTTAAAGGGTTTTGAGCATTCCGTTCCCCCTTTTGTTATAATTTAGTAAAAGGAAAATGGGTTGTGAAACTCATCATAATTGATTAAGAGTGATGCAAGAGATGAATAAACCTTTACTATTGCACACAATATGAGTCTCAAACACCTAGAATAGTTATTTCGGAAGAGCATAAATACGATTTATCTCCTATTCACTTTGAGTCTGAGTTGGAGTCGGTTTAGGTTATCGCACGACTCACACTTAACTTTACCCATATGATACATACTCATATACCCACCACACACAATAAATACAATTCATACTCACCACATATGTTAATATGACAGTACATTACTTATAAATAGGTAATTAGTTACATTCATACATACAATACGTACACTACATACCTAACACACATATTCCAATATACCTAACGATTCACCCAAACTTGCTATATATACTTTCTAGAGGCATTACACGAAACACACACACCCACCCTACACACCCTCTAGACTCACACACTCCTATACAACCTAGACACACCCAAGATATATATATATATATATATATATATATATATATACCTTAAATACGCACATACCTTCATGCGCAGGAATGCATACACCGGTACATACATACATATAGTTAAATACATACACGACACATATAGGTATATGTTGGGTTACATACTCATATATACCGAAACAAATACCCATAAATGAAAACGCATAGCAGTATTGGGATCTTTTGCTTGAACATTGATCATGCACACATACACCAAACCACACGCATTACACACACAGTAACTAAAGGCTATTGTGCTCAACCAACCGTTGCAACCATCACAACTAAACCCATACACACCAACCACAACACCCATACACACCCTGTTACATGCACACCCACACCACCAGACATCCACACACTGTCGAACACACACAACACATCCTACTATGCATACCACCACCTACCATAACCTGAGCACCAAATGCAATCAAAAGATTAATGACAACTATGACTTGGATAATTGTTACTAAGGAAAACAAAGTAGGCTAGAATGCTCTCAGGGGGTCGCTCAGCCAATCACATTACCGTCTAGCCAAAATAAGGGTCACGATGGGAGTTGTCGACAACAAAAGTCGCAAAGGGAGGAGGCTGGTCATAGATGTGGGAGGAAAAGAAAGAGGGTTTGGGGTTTTGGACGAGGCATGAAGCTATGTATATACATATATATACATACATATATATACATATATATACATATACATATACCTATATATACATATACATATACCTATATATATATATATATATGTATTTATGTATATATATGTGTATATATATAGTATATTAAAATTTACACTTTGAATCCTAGACTAATAACCAATTAATTCTTTTAAATTTAGTCAGGTTAAGAATTTAAACCCCTAACTTTAGTTTTTATTTGTGTTTAACCCCAAAACTATTAAACGTAACTCTCGAATAATAAAAGGAATACGTCACAAATCGATAATAAATCAGCTACGAGACATAACTATGTTTTAGCGTGTCTTAAGTTGTAATAATGTGAAGCATGTACGACATGTTTTTTGTGAATCGAATTTTTTTAAACAAAAATATTATATATTTTTTTTAGGATTAATGTAACTAAATAATATGTTTATAATAAAATGCATATACAATTACTCATGACACTAATATAATGAATGATCGAATTTATTTATAGTAAACTATAACACCCTAATTATTGTGAAAAGATCTTGGTTATATAATAAAAGGGGGTCGATTTTAAGTTTGGTATGAATGAAAGTTATACACCCTAAACCCTTATAATTAGAAAGGGAGCAACCTCATATGCATGGTTCTCGCAAGAATAGAAGAGTACTGAGAAAGTTGCATATCTAGAGAGAGAATGTCAGACACACATGACACGTCATATTATATATACCATCGCCTACCAACACATGACTAGAGTACCGAATGCGATCAAAAGATTAATGACAAATATGACTTGGATAACTATTACTGAGGAAAACAAAGTAGGCTAGAACACTCTCGGGGGATCACTCAGCTAATCACGTCCCCGTCTAGCCGAAATAAGGGTCACGGTAGGAGTTGTCGACAACAAAAGTCACAGAGTGAGGGGGCTGTCATAGCCATGGATGGAAAAGAAAGGGGGGTTTAGGGTTTTGGCCGAGGCATGAATCTGTGCATGTGTGTGTCTATATATACACACACTATATTAAATTTTTTAGTTTGAATCCTAGACTAATAAACAATTAATTCCTTTAAGTTTAGTTAAGTTAAGAATTTAAACCCCTAACTTTAGTTTTTATTTGTGTTTAATCCCAAGACTATTAAATGTAACTCTCGAATAATAAAAGGAATACGTCACGAATCTATAAAAAAATTAGCTGTGAGACGCAATAAAGTTTTAGTGCGTCTTAAGTTCATAATTATGTGAAACCTGTACGACATGTTTTTGGTGAATTGCAATTTTTTAAACAAAAATATTATATAATTTCTTTAGGATTGATGTAACTAAATAATATATTTATAATAAAATACATATACAATTACTCATGGCACTAATATAATGAATGATCAAATTTATTGATAGTAAACTATAACACCCTGATTATTGTGAAAAGGTCATGGTTATACAATAAAAGGGGATAGATTTCAATTTTAGGATGAATGAAACTTTCACTCCCTAACCCCTTATAATTAGAAAGGAAGCCACCCCATATGCATGATTCTCGCAAGAATATAAGACTAGTAAGAGAAAGTTGCATTTCTAAAGAGAGAGAATGTCAAAAGTTCAGCAAAGGTATTGAATTTTACGTGTTATATATGATAGATCTAGGTTAGATCTATATTATTTGGGTTTTCAATACGGATGAGTACTTTTTCCGCATAGTAGATAGTGCATACATTCACTTACTTTGCCCAATCAACTAAATGCAGATCAACATATAGTTCTTATGCATTGGCCTACACCGTTACCTGAATTAATAGCTACTTGCATTAACACTTGGAGATCAATTAAGTGTGATTGAATACAGATGAACATGTAGTTCACCCACATTAGCTTGTACTATTGCCCACATTAAGTTAGTTCTTCTGCATTGATCTAGTTTTTTACAATTGTTTGTATTCACGTATTCTCCCGCAATGACTTGTTCCCTTACATTGACTTGTCATCCGCATTCATGTAGTTATCCACATTTGCCTTGTTTTATCTGTATTGACATGCTTTATTTATAGAGACCTATACTTGGCATAAAATGATTCTAAGGTTAAAATGATGAGCATGTTGTACTAATAAACTACGGTTACTATGATGACAATGAAATTCGACACATTTAGAAACCTTTGAATGTGATGACAAAAGCCCCAACCGAATACATGAGGCCCAATAAAGTCCCATTAAGAAATCCTGGTTCATTTGACATTTAATTCGGTAATTCTAAGTTTAATCGATAACTAGAAAAGCTTAGCTTAATCGATAACTAGAAATGCTTAACAAGTGATAACTGAATCATTTAAGCTTACAAATAAATGTTGCTTAACGCTTTATAAAACACAATATTAACATATTTTTAATTCATTTAATCGCTAGATAATTATAAATATAATAGAATAAATGTTAAATATTCATAAAATTTTAATATTTAAAACTATCATGAAATAAAATTTATAATGATACGTGAAACTGATTCAAACGTGATACAAACTAACCCGGTAAGAAGCCACTTGTTAAACCCACCTATAAATAGAAGTAAATTGGCATTTTCGTCCTTGTGGTTTGGTGAAAACTACCATTTTTATCCAATATTTTGTTTTTTCGCATTTGGGTCATGTGATTTACAAATCTTGTCATATTCATCCAGTCCATTAACTCCATCCAACATTCTCCGTTAAATGAGGGGTATATTGGTCATTTACATATATGTTTTTATTTTTCTTTTTTAAAACTAATTTAGTATATCCTCTTTAAATACATTGTTATTTTAGTCATTGTGGTTTGGGCATATCTGCCAATTTAGTCCAGAAAGAACCACCACACCACCACCCATCACAAGAACCACCAAACCACCACCCATCACAAGAACCACCAAACCACCGCCACCACCCTATCACAAAGCCACCAACACCACACCAGAGCACCCACCACCAGCACGCATACCAAATCATCGCTATCATACAAACCCTAGAAATCAACAATCAATATTGAACTTGTAACATACCGCTTTGAAAAATGCATATCAAACCCTACTAAAACATCTACAATACTCGTTTTCAAGGGTTCCATATGTGTTTTCAAAGGGGTTTGTTACAAGTTTGAAATTAACAGTTGGTTTCTAGGGTCCACATGGTGGTGGTGATCTCATGTGTGTGGTGATGGCAGTGATCTAGTGTCTGGTGGTGGCGACGGTCTGGTGTGGGGTTGGTGGTTTTCTGATAGGGTGGTGGTGATGGTCTAGTAGTTCTTGCGATGGAGTGGTGGTGGTTTTGTGACATGGTGGGGATGTGGTGGTTCCATCATGAGTGGTGGTATTGTGGTATTTTTGACAAGGCGGTGGATTTTTTTGACTGAATTGGCAAACATGCCCAAACCATGACGACTAAAATAGCAATATATTTAAAGGGGATATATTAAATCAGGTTTTAAAAAACAGAAACATAAAACACATATGTAAAATGACCAATATACCCCTCATTTAATGGAGAATGTTGGGTGGAGTTAATAGACTAGATGAATATGACAATACTTGTAAACCACAGGACCCAGAAGCGAAAAAAACAAACTATTGGATAAAATGTCATTTTCACCAAATCACAAGGAAGAAAATGGCAATTTACTCTATGAATAAAAGCCATTTATTTCTTAATATTAGGGTTTACAAGAGACTGGTAGGAAAAGGCAGCCATCCCCTTCGATTCCCAGCCAACATTCGGCGGCCGATGCCGTTGGCCTTCCCGGCAAGTGCCGGAGAGTGGTCTACGTCTCTCGACTTGAATTGACGGCTAAAATATGAAGATGGTGACGATTTCTCTTTGACCATAACTAGGTGGTGTTGTATGACAGTTTCAATAGCGGTGGTTGAGGCGGTGATGCTCAAGAAGTTGCAATGGTGGTAAGTGTTGATAGGGGTGTCGGCAAGCGGTGATGGTTGTCACGATGGTGTTAGTTTTGGTGGGTTGAATCATTGGCGATAGTCTCGGCCTAGTGGTGGGTGTCAGCAATGGTCAACAACTGATCTTGGTCTCTCAATTTCAGCCTATGGTGGTGGTTATGATCTGCTATAGCTGCGCTGATGGGGATTAGGTTGCAATGGGTGGAGTATAGTGGTGATACTTGTGATGGAGGTCTAGTTGGGGTTTGAGGGTTCCAATGGTGGTGATTAGGCTACATGTGGTAGGGGTGCAGGCCAGCGATGGTTATGGTGGTTACAACGGTGATGCAAGCCGAAGGTGGTGGTGGTAGAAGTCTTAGGGTTTTCAAAGGCAATGATATGGGTTACTGCCACAATGGTTTACAAATTTGCAAATAGGCCCGAACCACAGGGACTAAAATAGCACTTTATTTAAAAAGAATATATTAAATCAGTTTAATAAAAAGAAAAACAAAAACATATATGTAAAATGACCAATATACCCCTCATTTAACGAACAATGTTGGATGGAGTTAATGGACCAGAGAATATGTCAAGACTTGTAAATCACAAGGACCCATATGCAGAAAAACAAACTATTGGATAAAATTTGCAATTTTCACCAAACCTGTTAACCCAGGTTAAACACTTGAATCAAATAACATGAAGATAATAAATCAAAATAAGATAAACACCATCAAAACCCCTTTGATCTGATTTGATTGACAATGAATAGTGTTTACAAGTAATCCTTCAATCAATTGGTCAACCAATCATTAACCCCTCTCTAATTACAATTAAGCTATATATATAGTCTAGACAAACTTTCAATATTTATCTTTAGCCCCCTAAACTATTAAACTTGACTAAAACATAACTAAAATCAAGTAACATATATTTTGTTCACACAAAATATATTTATTATAATAACATCTCAAAACACTATATATCTTCAATATCTTCACTCTATTCATTGTCTCGAACTCGATGTTTGACTTTACCGTTGATCTTGACTGAAATGTTGACTTTTGTTGACTTTGACTATATTGATAATATAGACTATTTTGTACAACTCCAACAAAACTACAAGGAGGAAAATGGCAACTTACTCTTTCTTACAGGGTCAGTTTGAATCAGTTTCACATATCATTATATATTTTATTTTATGATAGTTTCAAATATTAAAATTTTATGAATGTTTAACATTTATTCAGTTTGAATCAGTTTCACATATCATTATATATTTTATTTTATGATAGTTTCAAATATTAAAATTTTATGAATGTTTAACATTTATTCAGTTTGAATCAGTTTCACATATCATTATATATTTTATTTTATGATAGTTTCAAATATTAAAATTTTATGAATGTTTAACATTTATTCAGTTTGAATCAGTTTCACATATCATTATATATTTTATTTTATGATAGTTTCAAATATTAAAATTTTATGAATGTTTAACATTTATTCAGTTTGAATCAGTTTCACATATCATTATATATTTTATTTTATGATAGTTTCAAATATTAAAATTTTATGAATGTTTAACATTTATTCTATTATATTTATAATTATCTAGTGATTAATTGAATTAAAATATGTTAATATTGTATTTTATAAAGCATTATCCAACATTTATTTGTAAGCTTATAATGATTCAGTTATGACTTGTTAAGCTTTTCTAGTTATCGATTAAACTTAGAATTACCAAAGCTCCTCAAATAGGGGAGTACCCGTTTTGGGTACTTTCTGGGGACGGAAACACGAGCGAAACGGCTCCAAAGTGTTTTGTGGACATACCAGTTTGGGGGTAACATATGTGGACGTTTCGGGTGAGTTTCAGGTGGAGTTTCCATTCAAATTTAGGGTTTCCCTTTTAAAACCTCTAAATTACCTTAACGGCCACCTCTCACACTTGCGTTCTTCGAATGAACTATCGCGCTCATAATCATCGGTTCATCCAATCTCGCCTCAATCATTCAATCATTCAAATCAAAATTCTTCAACATCCTTCTTCAATCATTCAATCGGAATTCTGCAATCTAAATCTTCAATCAGAATTCTTCAATTGGAATTTTGTAGATAAATGTTGCTTGAGACGTCCAACTTTGGCAACAATCAAAGTCCTGTCGATTGTTGAACACTTGAAGCTTTTTTAAAAAGACAAAAATAGTGATTTTTTATGACTTTTTGGCTTTTTGCTTCTCATGATAATCATCATTCCCTACTCCTATTAGGTATATTCAATTATAAACATCAATTGAAATATACAATTATATGTTATATAACATTGAAGACAAAAACAACTACATGACCATTTAAGGGATGGTCACTTACAACATAACAACACAATGAGGAAAGTGAGTTAGAACACTTAACAGATCAAATGGCGAACTAGCAACCAGTCACACCTTGATACTTAGAAACACAAGTAATAAAGAGACAGAACAAGAACAATAACACAAGTGTTTGGTTTTCAATAATGGTGTATATTGCTCTCTACTTCCTTACAGGTGTTACAAAACATAAAGAAAGATACAAGGGACCACAGATACTTTATACTACATCCTACAGCCAGCCATACTTTGAAGGTCAGCTGGATACATGATCTAGACAACAAAATCAATGTAAAGTCAAAAGGCAGATTGCCTTTTGACTAGTGACTATGAAATCCCATAGCTCACATCCAAATGTATTACAAAAAGGATATAAGTACATAAAGTAGAAAGAAACAAACTCAAGACCTCAATGTATAGTTTACCAAAAGCATGGACCTTTCACCAACTTGTGAAAGGTGGTGAGTAAAACAGAGTTGCAGCGGAAAGGTGGTCTAGCTTTATGGTAAAAGTACATCAGATAAAGCATATACTCAAAAGTCTTCAGAAAATATTTGTCTTCAAGTGTTGGCTTCAGAAGACTTTGTCTTTGAAGCTTTGGAAGACTTCATGTTTGGCTTCGAAAGATATTGGTCTTGTCTTCGGAAGATTTCACACTTAGAATGTTGTCTAATGCAGAATGTGAAACTTCCAAAGCATTCTACTTCAGCATTTAGTGCATGCATGCAGCACAAACTGTTTGGATGTTTTGGGTTACATCAGCCTTATATGAATCCTTACAACAACGAGTATCTTTGACTTTTTTACTTCTTAATCATGATTCCTTATTCCTAGTTAGTACTTAATAGTCAACTACGTATATTAAATTTAAATATTAATTGAAATATATAATTATATATTATATAACATCAACTAAGATTACCATTTTTGTTAGATTAAATATAAATATATGTTATAGTTTAATTTTTGCATTAGTTAATAAACTTTAAAATATTATGATACTATTCATGAATCATGATGAACTTGATTGTTTATTCTTATAGTTTGGGCGTCATAAGTTGAACAAGAAGGCATTAATCGATGATGGCTTCTCAAGAAACACATGGTTCATCATCATCAATTGAAGAACATCTATTGTGGGAGTATACGACTAAAATAAAAAAAGCAAGATAATGGAGGAACATGAAAATTCAAGTGCATCCATTGTAGTGAATTCAGATAAGGATCGTATTTTAGGGTTAGAGCACATTTGCTTTGTCTAAAAGGTAATTTTTAATTGAACATTGATTCATTGGTTCGTATTTTATGTTGATTGTATCATACCATCATATTCTATGATTCATTGATTTGTTTTATATATTTATAAATTATAATTTGTGTTCTGTATAGGTCTTTGGATTAGTATTGGCAAGAGAGCAACAACAGGTGACAAACTTGAGATGAAATGGTTAGAAGATGAGTATGAAGAGAATAAAGTCGAGTCAAAAGCCAAAGAAGTCGGGTTGCCTTATGAATCAGGTGTTGGATTTGAGAAAAGAAAAGGTATTTAAACCCGATTGAAAAGGATTTTGGTGTTAAAATTAGAGACCAATTGGATCAAGAAATAGCTAGGATGATTTATACTAAAGGTTACCTTTTAATCTTGCAAGAAATCCTCACTATGTAAGGGCTTTTTAGTTTGCTGCTAACAACAAATTTGATTGATATGTCCCTCCTATTTACAATAAGCTTAGAATAACCTTACTACAAAAAGAAAAGATAATGTTCATAGGCTATTGGAATGACTTAGGTCTACATGGAAAGAAAAAGGTGTGACTATTATGAGTGATGGTTGGAGTGATCCTACAAGAAAGCCTTAATCTATTTCATGGCTACCTAAGGTAATGGTCCTTTGTTTCCGAAGGCCGTTAATTGTTTTAGGGAAGTTAAAGATAGCTTTTTTAATTGCTGATTTGATGAAAGAAAGTTATTAGTGAAATTGTTCATCAAAAAATTGTGCACATCATTACTGACAATGCAGCAAATTGTAGGCGGTCAGAGATATTATAGAGATTCAGTTTCCTCACATCTATTGGACACCATATGTTATTCATACACTTAATCTTTCTTTGAAGAACATTTGTTCGCCAAGGAATGTGAAAAATAAACCAACATATGAAGTGTGTAAATGGATACAAGAAGTTCATGGAGATGTGTTTGCAATAAAAAAATTCATCAAGAATCATAACATGAGACTCTCAATTTTCACCAAGTTCACTCCTCTTAGACTACTTTCGGTTGCGGATACTCGCTTTGCCTCCATAATTGTGATGCTTAAGAGATTGAAACTAATCAAAAGGGGTCTTCAAGCTATGGTCATAAGCAAAGAATGGTCTTATTACAGAGAAGATGACATTTGAAAGCAAGCTTTGTTAAAGAAAAAATTTTGGATGATGAATGGTGGGAAAAAGTATCATATTTTCTTAGTTTCACTGGACATATATATGAGATGACTAGAGTTTGTGACACCGACAAGCCATGTTTACACTTGGTCTATGAGATATGGAATTCGATGATTGAGAATGTGAAGATTGAGATCTACAAGAAAGAAAAACGTTCAGCATCTGATTTAAGTATCTTTTATGATGTTGTGCATAATATTTTAGTGGCTCGATGGGCGAAAAAAACACTCCCCTACATTGTTTAGCTCACTCTTTAAATCCAAGGTATATGATGTTTAAACTATATACTTGATTTCTATTATTTACTTATTTTTTATTTTTGAACGTTGTAGATATTATAGTGATGAATGGTTACTAGAGGATTCTAAAAGGCTTGCTCCACATAGAGGTGGTGAAATATAACAAGAAAGGATTAATTTTTTTAAAAGGTTGTTTCCTAGTGAAGATGAGCATAAAAAACTTCTTGATGAATATGCAATGTTTTTTAATGAAAAGTGGTCCTTTTGTAGATACATCATGTTCCTAGTTTATGAGCTTAATGTAAAAGTCTTTCATGTCTTACACATATGTAATGTATTGATTCGATAATATATAATATGTGTTGTTTCTTATTAATGTTTATCTATTTCATATTATTATTGTATTGAATATAATTCATATGTATGAACTCAGTATATAGGTTTGAAGTTATTGTACAAAGTTCTTAGTCAATAATGATTGAGAAATGTGTTCAACCTAGTCGGATGAGTCTTCATGCGAATGGACATATTAATGAACCATACGCATGAATACATCATGCTTATGGACCAGTCGCACGACTGAACTAGGAGATTGGATCAGTCGTACGAATGAGACATAAGATTGACTCAGTCGCACGACTGAACCTTCAGTCGTGCATATGACTCAATCGCATGATTCAGTCACACGAAATGGTTCAATCGTACGAATGGAAACTACAAACCTATAAATACCACTTAATTCATGAAAAAACATAAGAATTCAGAACAGTTCGATATACTTAAACCCTAGCCGTCTAGAGCACCCAATCCAACTTCATAGTTCATTCTTGATCGATTCCTACTCATTCTTAACGTATAGTTTATTCTTATATTGATCGGGTAAACGTTCTCACTCATTGGATTGCCAATCAAATAGGATTCCGCACTATTTGATCTGGTTTCACGCATTATCAGTTAGAACTCCATACGTACACGGTCATGACAAGTGGTATCAGAGCTTTGGCTCTTGATTTTGCATGTGATTCGATTAGTTTTGGTGTTAAACTTAACGTTTTCGTTAAAAAGAGTCATTCTTTTGATTCAAAAAGTGTTTTCGACGTTTTCTTGCATTAAAGTTTCATTTTTCACTATACGGCAGATTAGGGTTCTTGGGAAAATCACGTTTTTGTGTCAAAGTGTCAAAATCATCAATTTTGCCAAAACAGCAGCCTTCACTCGCATGAACAGCTCATTCGTACGATTGAACTCATTTGCACACTCCATTTGCAAGACTGAACTCAGCCGCACTCTTCATTCGCACGACTAAACAGCTCCAGTCATTTGAGTCCATTCATCTTGTTCATATGCACGACTGAATCCAATCGCACGATTGAATTCATTCGCACCCTTCATTCGCACGAGTGAACCACACATATAGTGCATTCGTACGATTGAAATTGTCCTGTTCTCCAAGTACCAAGTTTATAGAAATGGAAGATCAGTTTGTTGCGTTTACTACCGGGAAGGACTCACGCATCCAGAATCTTCTATTTCTGGAAAATGAGATAGGAAATCACAATAAACCGCCGAAGCTTATAACGTTAGATGACTATCCACAATGGAAACAACGGTTCAAGATTTACTTAAATGGAGTTGATCCAAATCTTTAGACATCCATCGAGACTGGTTAGACGGTGCCAGTCAGTGCAAATGGAGTCAAACTAACTTTGAGAGGAATGAATGAAACACAAAAGATACTCTTCAATGTTGAGAAGAAAGTTTACGCCCTGTTGACTCAGTCAATAACGAAAGACATTTTTCATCAATTTTTTGAGAACAAACAGGCAAAAAAGCTATGTGAGGCTTTAGAGAAGAGATATGATGGTAATGCAATGCTAAAGGCACTGAAGACAAAGGCTCTTAAGAAGGAGTTTGATAATTTCTCCTCAATTGGAAATAAGAGCCTGGATGACATAATTGATAGGTTCTATCATCTCATGAGTGAGCTGCACACTCATGGTATAACCACAACAATGGAAGATAAAGTTTCAAGTTTGCTGATAGGTTACCTGATAAATGGGATTCATTTGTGTCCAATCTCAGACAGAATTACATTCTAACAACGTTGGACATAAATGACTTCATCTTGAAGTTAAGAGAGGAAGAGATGAGGATGAAGTACAAGTCAAAGAAAGGATCCTACATTCAGAATCCTTCACTCTACAACTCAGATTCATCTCCAACTATTTCAGGAGCACCTCTACAAACAACTTTTGTGTCTAGTTCTTCTGCTACCGCCCAATCCACCGCTTTAGGACCAGAAACGTCAGGGTCATCAACTACCCAATATATAGTGCCTAAAGCCAATACTATAAAGTTGAAGACCAAGAATCTCGGTAATATCACAGTGGAAGTTGCAAAGGAGCACATGGATCTTCTAGCAACTGTTGTCTAATCCTATGATGGCTTAGTCGCCGGGAAGATTGGAAATTGTCATCTTGCAGATGAAGACTACGACCAAGTTGATGAGAATGAGCTAGAGAGAATGGATATCATGTGGGCCCTGGCAAGTGCAGTCTGAAGAGCTAAAAAGTTTGTCAAGAAGACGGGACAAAACCTAATAGCCACTAAGGACACGACGTTTGGTTTTGAAAAAACCAAAGTAACATGCTTTAACTGTGGTGAGAAGGGGCACTTTAAACGTGAATGTGTAAAGCCCAAGAAAATAGGTAATGGAAACACATTTCAAACCTTCAACCGTCAAGACAAGGACACAATTGGAACTGCTTCTTCAAGCAAAGATAAAAAGGCTCTTACAGCTCAAGGTGATGAAGGACAAGATTGGTCCTTCAGGTTTGTTTCTCCTGGAGAATCAAATATTGCCTTTATTGAAGCATTAGATGATGGGTCTACTAGTAAAGGTGAGAGTGCAGCTGAGAAAGCGATGTCAGATACCGAAGAAGCTGCGAACGCGGTAAATCACCTGGTTGAAGAAGAGCTTAGAGCAACAAGTTCATAATCACTAGCCACCAAAGGATCTAATTCTGCTTTGATGGTTGATTCAACCGATTAATCACAGGTAAGTTCTCTAGACCAGTTATTTAATAGACATGCTTGTCATGAATGTGATAAATTTAGAGAAAGCATTGACTTGAAATTTGCTAGGTTATTAGAACACAATGATAACTTAGTAAATGATTTACAACTCTACACTAAAGCTAATCGTATATTAAAACAAAATGAATGCAGTTTTAAAGAAAATATAGAACTTATGGGAATAACTAAGGGAAACCAAGGTTGTTGCCTTAAATCAGTCTAATGATATAAAGTTTTATTTAAATTCTTTAGAAAAGACCAAAAAGGAAAAAGCAGTTTTGGAAGTTGAGGTAAATTCTTTAAAACAAAAACTACATAGTTGGGCTAGTTCTTCTCACATAGTTCAAAACTTAGTGAAAGAACGAAACAACGGGGAAGGTCTAGGGTACAAAGTAGTTGCACCGCCATTTTAAATCCTTTTAAATACAAAATGTAGACCTGTAAATGACAACCCAGTAAATGATCATGTGGTGTCAACTCCTCTGGTTAATGATCCTGATTCCACAGTCAAACCTATACAGAAGATCACTAGACGGAAGGACCCTACTTTGAAATCTAAAGGTAAAACGTCGGTGGAGAATTTGGGTGATGAAATTAAAAGGGTTAATGTAAGGTCAGGGTCTTAAACGTCTACATCAGAACCAAAACTGACTAAACCAGTTAATCATATACAAGTTAATCATCAAAGTCCAAATAAAGTGCAAGTTAAAGATGTTCAAAACGTTAAAACAATTAATTTTGTTAATAAGGATGCAACATCTAATAGAGAAGTGACAAAACCCAAACAGACAAAGGTCACACCCTTACAAAACTCAAACCCATATAAATATTTTCCTCAATCTGTAAAAGGAAGATCTTGCTACAATTGTGGAAAATGAGGACATATCTCTTCTAATTGTCCTTACTATCAGACTCCCAAAAAGAAAATTGAACATTTTGATACAAAACGAAGTTTTTCTAAATCAAGATTTAATACTCCACCTAAGAGTATTAGTGAACCTAAAGTTCAAACAATAAGCCAGACGACTGTTTATCACAAACAGGCCTTACACAAAACTGGCTTATGGAAAGAAAAATCTAGTAAAATGTCTGATAGTGAGATGATTGAGAAGGATGATATACCCCCATCCTCTAAAGGAAAATGGGTTGAGTTTATGATGTGTGATTCCTCCGGGTCACCCAAGCCAGTTAAGGCTTGGGTCCCAAATCTGAACTAATAAGTTTCTATGAATGTGCAGGGTGTCCGCTACAATGCTATCACTAATACCTGGATTATTGATAGTGGGGCGTCCAGACACATGACAGGGAATTCGTCTCTCTTTTTCAATGTTAGACAAATTAAAGGGGGACATGTTTCATTTGCTGGGAATAAAGGAGGGTACATCACTGCTCAAGGCGAAGTAGGAAATGAGAAAGTTAAGTTTTACAAGGTCAACTACGTTCAACAACTGCAAAACAACTTACTTTCTGTTTCCCAGATTTATGATAAAGGTTTTAAAGTTGTATTTGACAACAAGAAGTGCTACATGTTGAAGAAAGAATATGTGATTGAGGAGGATAAAGTTCTTATGTCAGCTTCAAGATATAACGATCTGTATGTCTTCGATCTATCAAAAGCCTCCACAACTGATCACATGGTTCAATGCTTCCTGTCAAAGGCAACTGAGAGGGATTCAATCTTCTGGCATAGGAGAATGGGACACATTAATCCAAGGAAGATGAATCATTTGGTACAGAATGAATTAGTGAATAGAGTAACCGTCAAAAACTTCCAACTTCCGGATTTTTGTGTAGCATGTAAGAAAGGGAAACAGACCAAGAACTCACAAGGCAAAGAAATTTCATTCAATTGATCTTCCTCTGGAGCTTCTACACATTGATTTGTTTGGCCTTTTAGTACAAAAAGAATTGTTGGAGATCTATATTGCTTTGTAGTAACGGATGATTACTCAAGGTTCTCTTGGGTGATGTTTCTGAAAGCCAAATCAAAAACTTTTGAATCATTCAAAAAGTTGGTTACTACTTTGGAATCACTCTACAAGCTGAAAGTAAGACAGATGCGATCAGACAATGGAACTGAGTTCAAGAATCAGTGGATGGAGGCATACTGTAGAGAGAGAGGAATTGTACATCAATTTACCTCTGCCTACACTCCATAGATGAATGGAGTTACTGAAAGAAAGAATCGTAGCTTGATAGAGACTACCAGGAAAATGCTAGCCGACTCGAAACTACCTATTCAATTCTGGAATGAGGCGGTAGCTAATGCCTGTTACACACTCAATCGAGTCTTACTGGTCAAACGACATGGAAAAACATGTTATGAACTGCTCCAGCGTCGTAAACCCAACCTGGAGTATCTAGAACCGTTTGGTGCACCATGCATGCTGCTAAAGAAAACTCAGACAGGAAAGTTTAGTGAGAAGGCAGAAGAAGGTATCTTTCTTAGATACAGCATACCAGACAAAAGAGTTTATAACAACTCAATGGGTCAGGTAGAAGTGTGGTGCAACGTTGATGTTCAAAGATTCACCACCCCCTGCTGGAAAAGGACCTTCCTTCTTTTTCGACTATAAGGGATTCTTTAAATCCTTCAATCTATCTCTTTCTCCCACTGATGATGAGCTGTCAACAAGGATGATGTATGATGTTCTAAACACACCACCACCAGACTCGACAGCATCGGTTCCACTAGATGAGTCCTCTAATCCTTTAGGGGGGGCACTTGATGTAAGCGACACATCTTCTGATGATGAAGCAGTTGAGACTACAAATGTGGAACAGGAGGAACAAGTTCCAACTAATGAAAGTACACAAGCATCACATCCTGATGCCTCTAACACTTCGGAACCGCATACTCCAACAGTTTCAGATACGGAACCTGGATTTCACAATCTGGATAATGAGGTAGTTGTTCCCACTACTCCTGGATCCCGTATAAATGTTTATCATTGCTTGGAAAATGTCATTGGGGATGTTAGATCGGGAGTACATACCAGAAATCAACTATACTTAGCTGATTATGCCTCGGTAATGGAAAAGGGATATCTTCATGATGGTGCATATCGATGTTTTGTGTCTCAATTTGAACCAAAATATGTGAGTGAATCCTTAAACTATGAGGCATGGATCAGTGCAATGCAAGAAGAACTCCTACAGATCAAGAAATTAGGAGTATGGACCCTTGTGGACAAACCAAAAGGTGCTAAGGTGATTGGTACTAAATGGCTGTTGAAATGCAAGAAAGATGACCAAGGGTTCATAATAAGGAATAAGGCTAGACTTGTAGTTCAAGGATTTCAACAAGTCGAAGGCATAGATTACAATGAAGTGTTTGCACTGGTGGCAAGGATGGAAGCAATACGTATACTTCTAGCCTATGCGTCCTACATGAAGATTAAAGTTTATCAACTAGATGTGAAGAGTGCATTCCTTCATGGTGAAATTCGTGAGACGGTCTATGTCAGTCAACCCAAAGGATTTGAGGATCCTTATCATTGGGATAGGGTTTACAAACTGGACAAGGCTTTTTACGGACTCCATCAAGCCCCTAGAGCCTGGTATGAAAAACTCTCAACTCTTCTTGTGAAACACGGTTTTCGCAGAGGAGTGATAGACTGTACTTTGTTTATCAAAGAAAAAGATGGCGATTTACTGTTGGTACAGTTTTTGTTGATGACATAATCTTCGGTTCCAAAAACGAAGAACTATGTAAAGAATTTGAATGTGTAATGAAAGTAGAATTTGAGATGAGTGACATGGGGGAGATGAAGTTCTTTCTCGGCTTACAGGTGAATCAACACCAAAGGGAATCTTTCTACATCAGACCAAGTATGTAGGAGATATCCTTAGTCGATTCGACATGGAGAATGTTTCAGCAGCTGGAACTCCACATGCCACGAACCATGATATGGCACCTGATGAAAATGGTGATCTGGTTGATGCCACCATGTATAGAGGAATGATTGGATCTCTCATGTACCTCACAGGCTCACGACCTGATATCATGTAAGTGACGTGTCTTTGCTCCAGATATCAGGCGAAACCAAAAGTAAATCATCTCATCGGGGTCAAAAGGATTTTTTGTTATCTAAAGGGTACTCCAACACTCGGGTTGTGGTATCCTCATGACGATGACTTTGAGCTTACAGCGTATAGTGACTCGGATTATGGAGGTTGCAAAATGAATTACAAGTCAACATCAGCGGGATGTCAGTTCTTTGGTAGACGGTTAGTCACCTGGTAGTGTAAGAAGCAGACCTTCGTTTCTATGTCAACATGTGAAACTGAATACGTTGTTGCTACAAGTTGTTGTTCACAAATCATTTGGATTCAACAGCAAATGCGCAACTACGGTTTGCAATTTTCTAACACCCCTATTTTTGTTGATAATTCTGCTACTATTGCTGTCACCAAAAATCCGGTCCAACACCCTAAAACTAAACACATCGGTATTAAATATCACTTTATACGTGACTGTTTTGAAAAGCACTTAATCGATGTTGTTA
>BJCM01264518.1:0-12847 GCA_018326385.1 Flaveria bidentis
AATTAGTGAATATTTGTCTAGACTATAAATAGGTTAATTGTCATTAGGTTTTGGTTAATGGTTGAATGACCAATAGATTGAGGGATTACTTGTAAACATTATTTGCAATCTTATTGAAGATCAAGGGGATTTATTATGATTATCATTATTTTGATCTAATTCTTCATGATTTGATTCAAGTTTGTTTATCCTGGAGCTACAAGTCCTCAAAATACGCCCATGCTATGATCTTGCTAGACACCTTCTGATGTTTCCTGACTTTATAAAGTTTGGTGTAGGCATTTTGCTTTGGAGCTGTGCGTTGGGCTCTTACTTCAGCAAAACAAGCTGCCTATTCAGCCTTCTTTATATCAACATCTGCATCCGAGGCTTGGGCTTGGCTTTCATTCTTATCTTTTTCTTTCTCCATTTCATCTAGTTTTTCAAATGCAGCACTGCCAAGAGTGTCACCCAAGTTGGGGATCGTATTTCCTCTTGGTCAGTGTACTCTAGATAGTGCTCAGCTGTAATATCCTCAATCTCAATCTCATCTACATCTTGTAGCTCATCATCACTCAGTACATCGACTTCTGGAGCATCTTTGACAATTTAGTCAGGATTAAGTCTGAATATCTCAGCTAGCTAGTCATCGGTCAGATCATGAATGATTTCTCCTTCTTTGGGAGTGTAGCTCACTGACCTTCTGACTATTCCTTGCAAATCAAGAATCATGGTGAACTAAAACTTGATTTGCTGAATGGGAGCAATATCATATTCATCTTGCTGTGAAGTTTTATCTGCTTGATTTAAACATTTAACACATCGATCATTAGTAGTTAATCAAGACATTTAAACGTAGATAATCATAAATTACATTAATGTAATATACGAATCAAGTACAAAAGTTTTTTTTAAATACAAAACATCTAATCATTACTTTTATCTTGATCGGTCAATTCTTCAGCTGGAGGAGCTGAAGAGGAGGCTCCTTGATCTTGAGCTCTCTTAGAACGCCTCTCTTGAGCCTGAGTAGAAGCTGATGCAGCAACATCACCTTCTTTGTCATCATCGTCCCCTTTCTCCTTTTCACTCTGCCCTTCATCATCCCCATCATCTTCTTTACCCGAATCATCATCATCATCATCATCATCATCTCCTTCTTTGATCTTTAAAGGCTCATTTTTGGATCCTTTAAGCCTTCGCATAATCATCTTGTTCTTTCTCTCTAGCTCCTCTATCATCTAAACAAAGTGTGTCTTCTGTTCTTAGAGCTGTGTAATATGCTCAGCTTGAGTAGCATTGAGCTCTATAAGCTGGTTGAGCTGTGCAGCTCTTTGCTCATCTGTAGCAAGCAACTTTAGCACAATCCGGTTGAGGTTGGCTAGCTGTTCCTCTAACCCGATAGAGGGTAGATTAGATCCATGGCTCTTTGGGACTTGAGCAGATGACCCGGCTCGTTGGGTGGTGGTAGTGGTGGTGGATGTGGTGAATATGGGAGGTGGAATAGGAGTGGATGGTGAAGGGGTGGTTGTGGTAGTGGTGGTAGGAGGTGTAGTGGTAGTGGTAGGAGGTGTGGTAGTGGTGGTTGTAGCTGTGGTAGAGGTGGTGGGAGGTGTAGTAGTCATGGTAGGAGGTGTGGTAGTGGTGGTGGTAATTGTGGTGGAGGTGGTGGATGTGGTGGAAATCAGGGTAATCATCCTCCTCTTGCTTTTCATGCCATGGGGCTGAGCCATCCGCTTCTTCCTCGAGCCTTTATAAAAGGATGCTCCCCCAAGGCTGATGGGCTGGTCAAGGATGTATGATGGAGCAGTAACATCAGTAGCAACACCCCTGTAGTCACCCTGGCGTCCACCAACCGCTGTAATCCCTCTCTTAGTGGCAACAACCTTATTACCCACTGTCCTTACCAGCGGCTCCTCATCTGACTCTTCCTCCTCATCTGGCAGGAAGTGTTGATGGAATGCAACCCTCCCAGTTCCACCCTGAGTGGATGGTGGAGATGATATATCAGTGGCAGTGGCCCTAGAGGAGTGGGGCCAGTATCTCCACCATCTTCACTGTCATCGTCATCGTCAGTGGGTAAAACTATGGGCTCAATATCTAAATCATTGTCATCGTGATGCCACTTCTTGCGAGCGGGCGCCACGTAGTCTTCCCGGGCCAGATGCCCAAACAATCTCCTCACCGCGGGCTTCACCAGCTTGCCCCGGTACACCTTCATCCTCCCAAGCGTCATATCATCCATAACCTCAAGAGTGACCGCATCATCTCTCTCCTTTGGCAACAAAGGAAGCTTCTGGCTTAGCTGCAGAAAACGTGGATACATACAGAAGCCTTCCTTGCCCTTGGCCTCTATATTCTCTACCATGTACGTGAAAATCATCCGAGAGAAACTGACTGGATGGTTCAGTACCAGAGCAACGTATGCATTCTGTATTTGATAAGACATCTCACCAAAGCCTCCTTTCCTTGAGGCTATGCACTTGAGGATCACATGGGCCAAGTACTTGAACTGGGGGCACATGTTGCTCTTGTTGAGCACACCAACATTAATGTCCCCAGCGTACTTGATCCGAAGAAAACATCCCCGAACCGTCAGGGGATGCAGCCTGGTTAGGCAGTCACCATCCTCACCCAACTCCAAAACCCTCCTCAGATCGTCCTTGCTGATCTCAATCTCTTGACCAAAAATAGAGCTCCGAATGCGATGAGGCTCAGCGGACCTGTCTACTACAGCGCTTTCCCAGAAAGCCTGCTGAATCGATCTATATGGTGTGCATGGTGTAGAGATGGCCTTGAAGATCCTCGATCTACGCAGAAATGCATTAATCCCAGTGAACTCAGAAGCGTTCCGGGATGTGGCATCAAAATGAACACAAATGTTGTGCTTCGTGCTCATAGTCCATCTGCTAGCCATGTTTCTATTACACAAGATACATATACATTAGAATTTGTGTAAATGGATGACATTTGAATTTTAATGAACTTGAGTCATTTTGTTTAGTCGTGCGAATGGATAATGCGACTGAGTCTTAGTCGTGCGATTGAGCCTGCGACTGAGCTTAGCCATATACTGTCCCATGCGGTTGAACCAGTCGTGCGACTGAACTCATACGCATGGTTCATTCGTGCGATTGAGGCATACGCCCAACTCATACGTGCTATTGAATCATACGCCCAGCTCAATCGTGCGATTGAATTTCATTAGCATGTCCATTCGCATAAGTCTCTGTTCGACACTTTAAATTCAGTTCTTCGTCTAAACTTGATGTTAAATGTTGAGTTTAGGCTCATTACACTCGCCTACATTTAAAATAACACCTAATACTATTTAAATCAACGATTATGTCCATTATAGTGGTTTATTTTGAAGAGTATGTATAAGTTCTTGTTTTGAGCGATTTCGGGCATTAGGGCTTGATTAAACCGAACATTACAGTCGATTTTGGTCTCACATTACTTGTAGATACAGATAGTAAATGTTAGAATCACAACCACAATGCTAAATCAATGAAACGAAATTTTGGCAGAGTACCGGTGTTTTTGTGCGACTTGAGAGCGATTGTGGGGTGATGAGAATGTGCGACTGACTCCCCTCTATTTATACTGAGTTTACCTTCAGTCGTGCGACTGGACCTATTCGCACGCTTCATTCATGCGACTGGGGCTCAGTCGTGCGACTGGCTTAGTCGGTCACCACCATTCGTGCGATTGGTTCATTCTGGTGATCCAATCGAATGGATTGACCCATGTTTATGGTCCAATCATATGTCTGGTCCATACGTATGGTTCAATCATGCGATTGGCTCATACTCATGATCCAATCGTGCGACTGGTCCATACTTATGTTCCAGTCGAGCGAATCGCTCAGACTTATGAGTTTGACCTCATGCACTTTCAAACACTTAACCTGTTATCTATTGATAAGACGTTATGACCGATAATCATCTCAGACATGACCTTTTTAATTTGAAAAACTGTTGATCACCTCAGACGTGATCCTTTTAACTTAATCCTTACGTGATCACCTCAGACGTGATCCTTTTAATTTAAAACCCGATTGGTCACCTCAAACGTGACCCCTTTTAGTGAGGGATTCACAGATTGAATCCAGATGTATAGTCCGACTTTTACCTACCAAATGACTAAACATAAATAAAAAACAACAAGAAATTTAAAAACAAAACCAAGACATATTTTTGTGTTTTTTGATTTGAGGTAGATTGAAATCTTAAGAAAAGTATCAAACAGATTTTTCTTCATGGACGACACAACTTCAAGTTAATTTGATCATAACTAGAATGATGCATTATGGAATCATACAGGTATATCAAAATCATTTGGGACATTCTAACAAAACCTTTTGATGCTTGATTCTTGTTTTTACCAAGAATCAATAGCAAGTTTAGGAAATCATACTAGATCTATAAGATGTACGCAATGATTTTGACTGTCAAGAGTTGCAGCCACGATGATTGTCAATATATTTGTCCTCTTAAATCCATTCATAGATTTTTGACACAAATTGGTGACAAGTTAGGTTTGATTATTTCAACAAGCATTTGCGGATCCCACACTTATATGGTAATCAACATTCCTCAGGAGATTTTTGAGCGGTCTACGGGTATTTTGACAAGAAAAAACTATTCTAAGAGCTTTCAGAGAGATGCCAAGCCTCAGGTCAGTGCCACCGCACAGCAGAGAGGCGCAAACAACAATGAATTCTAGAATATTTAGGTTATGCTTATCCTTAGGTCAGTGCCACCGCACAGCAGAGAGGCACACAACCTATCTTCTTGTTAGAGCATATATATATATATATTTCTTTTTACACATAACGTACCAACAAAATTTGTTATTAGCTTGATTGTGCTTAACATTTTTTCGTGCTTTGCTCTTCTTATGGTCATCCACACACATTTGTGGCATTTATTTGCTTGTCACCCCTTATTGGAAATGCGTTGATTGTGTTAACCAGAGATAAGATGTGAACCCATAGCAAGTTGAACAACTTAGTTTGAATTTAAATCACCAATGAGGTCTAATCATCTATTTTTTTAATCTACCGACACATCATATCATGGTCTAGCAATCTCTAGGTCTACTTTCTCTATGTTACCTAAGTAGCGTACTAGTTTTACTATCATTTTCCTTTTATTTTGCTTAGACTTTTCAGACTGATACTTCGAATTTTGCATCTTAATCATTTAAATTCTTTTGAAGTCCCAAACTATTTGTTCCCTGTGTAGTATCATTTTCCATAACCATTGAATCAATATCACAGTTTTGATCTCATTTCAATTAGGGAGACTATCCTCCTCCCTCATTCGTTTTTTTAAGTAATTAAATAAAGAAACTAATTTAATACTAATCTAACCTATTCTCCCCCTAAAATTCTAAAACCGAAAATATTTTTGTGTTTTTGGATTTTAATAAACAGGAAAATAAAATAAAATAAAATATAAGAAAAAAAACATGTCGAACTATGCACTTTCTTCCACTAAAATCACATCACTTTTTTTTTCACGCCATAAACCTCTAAAAGATATAAAAACCTTAGTTTATCAAATGCTTTTGTGAAGAGGTCGGCGCGTTGAAAATCCGTATTTATTTTAACCACATCGATTAATTGCTTTTCAAAACAGTCACTTATAAAGTGATATTTAATATTGATGTGTTTACTTTTAGGATGTTGGACTGGATTTTTGGTGACATCAATTGTAGCAGAATTATCAACAAAAATAGGAGTGTTAGAGAATTGCAAACCGTAGTTACGCATTTGTTGTTGAATCCAAATGATCTACGAACAACAACTTACAGCAGCAACGTATTTAACTTCACAAGTTGACAGAGCAACCGATGTCTACTTCTTACACTATCAGGTGACTAACTGTCTACCAAAGAATTGACAACCTGCAGAAGTTGACTTGTAATTCAAATTGCAACCACATTAGTCCGAGTCACTCTACGCTATAAGCTCAAAATCATCATCATCAGGATACCACAACCAGAGTGTTGGAGTACCCTTCAGATAACGAAAAATCCATTTCACACCAATGAGATGATTTACTTTTGGTTTTGCCTGATATCTCGAATAAAGACACGTGACATACATGATATCAGGACGAGACGCTGTGAGATACATAAGGGATCCGATTATTCCTCTATACATTGTAGCACCAACCAAATCACCATTTTCATCGGGTGCCACATCGTGGTTCGTGGCAAGTGGAGTTCCAACAGCTGAAGTATTCTCCATGTCAAATAGACTGAGGATGTCCCCTACATATTTATATGATGTAGGAAGATTCCTTTTGGTGTTTGATCCACCTGTAATCCTAGGAAGAAGTTCATCTCCCCCACTGCACTCATCTCGAACTCTGCGTACACAACAGATTCAAATTCTTTACATAATTCTTCATTCTTGGAACCAAAGATTATATCGTCTACATATACCTGTACTAGTAGTAAATCATCGTCTTTTTTTGATGAATAACATACAATCAATCACTCCTCTGCGAAAACGGTGTTTCACAAGGTGAGTCGAGAGCTTCTCATACCAGGCTCTAGGGGCTTGATGGAGCCCATAGAGAGCCTTGTCCAGTTTGTAAACTTTGTCCCGATGATAAGGATCCTCAAATCCTTCGGGTTGACTAACGTAGACTATTTCACGGATTTCACCATGAAAGAATGCACTTTTGACATCTAGTTGATAAACTTTAATCTTCATGTAAGATGCATAGGCTAGGAAGATACGGATTGCTACCATTCTAGCCATAGGTGCAAACACTTCATTGTAATCAATGCCTTCAACTTGTCTAAAACCTTGAACCACAAGTCGAGCCTTGTTTCTGATTATGACCCCTTAGTTATCTTTCTTGCACTTTAAGACCCATTTATTGACAATTACCTTAGCACCTTTTGGCCTATCCACTAGTATCCATACTCTTAGCTTCTTGAATTGTAGGAGTTCTTCTTGTATGGCACTAACCCATGCCTCATCATTTAAGGCTTAACTTACATATTTTGGCTCAAATTAAGACACAAAACATCGATAAGCACCGTCGTGAAGATAGCATTTTTCCATGACTGAGGCATAATCAGCTGAGTATAGCTGATTTCGTGTCTGTATTCCCAATTGTACATTCCCTTTGACGTTGTCCAGAGGATGATATACATGTATTCGAGATCCGGGAGTGGTGGGAACAACTACTTCCTGGTCCAGATTTTGAATTCTTGGTTCAGTATCTGTAGCCGTTGGAGTGTGAGGTTCTAAAGTGTCAGAGGCATCAACATCTGATGCTTGTGTACATTCAGTAGCAGGAATCTGTTCCTCCTGGTCCACCTGTTCAGTCTCCACTTCTTCATCGTCAGAGGAGGAGTCGCTTACATCAAGTGCTCCCCCTAAAGGACTAAAAGATTCACCTTATGGAACTGATGTTGTCGAGTCTAGTGACGCTGTGTTTAAGACATCGTACATCATTTTGGTCGATACCTCATCATCAGGAAGGGAGGGAGGAATGTTGAAGGACTTAAAGAATTCATCATAGTCGAAGAAGAATGAGGGTCCCTTTCCAGCAGGGGGTGTTGTATCTCTGAACATCAACGTTGCACCACACTTCTACCTAACCCGTTGAGTTGTTATAAACTCTCTTGTCCGGTATATTGTATCCTAGAAAGATCCCTTCTTCAGCCTTCGCACTGAACTTCCCTGATTGAGTTTTCTTCAGCAGCGTACATGGTGCGCCAAATGGTTTGAGGTACTCCAGATTAGGTTTACATCACCGGAGCAACTCATAACACGTTTTACCATGACGTTTGACCACCAAGACTCGATTGAGGGTGTAACATGCATTAGCAACTACCTCGTTCCAAAATTGGATAGGCAATTTCGAGTCGGCTAGCATCATTCTTGTTGTCTCTATCAAGCTCCTGTTCTTTCATTCAACAACTCCATTCATTTGTGGAGTGTAGGCAGATGTGAACTGGTGTACAGTTCCTTTCTCTTTGCAGAACACCTCCATCCACTAGTTCTTGAACTCCGTGCCGTTGTCTCCTTGAATCTGTCTCACTTTCAGCTTGTAGAGTGATTCTAAAGTAGTTACCAGCTGTTAGAAAGATTCAAATGTCTCTGATTTGGATTTCAGAAACATCACCCAAGAGAATCTTAAGTAATCATTAGTGACTACATAACAGTACAAATCACCATCGATGCTTTTGGTGCTGACAGGACCAAACATATCCATGTGTAGAAGTTATAGAGGCAAGTCAATGGAATTTACTTTCTTTGCCTTGTGAGACTTTTTGGTCTGTTTACCTTTCTTACACGCTACACAAAAATCCGGAAGTTGAAAATTCTTGACATTTACTCCATTCACTAAATCATTTTGGATCAAATGATTTATCTTCCGTGGATTGATATGTCCCATTCTCCTATGCTAGGAGATTGAGTTCCTCTTTGTTTCCTTTGACAAGAAGCATTGAATTTTATGATCGGTTATAGAGGCGTTTGATAGATCCAAGACATATAAGTCATTATATCTTGAAGCTGACATTATGATTTTGTCCTCCGGGATAATGTAATCCTTCTTCAATACGTAGCACTTCTTGTTGTCAAAAACAACTTTGAATCCTTTGTCACAGATCTAGGAGACTGAAAGTAAGTTATTTAGTAGTTTTTGAATGTAGTTGACCTTATCAAACTTAACTTTCTGGTTTCCCACTTCGCCTTGAGCGATGATGTATCCTCCTTTATTTCCAGCAAATGATACATGTCCCCCCTTTAATTTGTTTGACATTGAAAAGGAGAGACAAGTTCCCGGTCATGTGCATAGACGCCCCACTATGAACAATCCAGGTATTTGTGAAAGCATTATAACGGACACCCTGCACATTCAAAGGAAATTATCAGTTTAGGTTTGGGACCCAAGCCTTAACTGGCTTGGGTGACCCAGAGAAATCACACATCATAAACTCAACCCATTGTCCATTTGAGGGTGAGGGCATATAATTCTTCTTATTGTTCTCATTATTAGACAATGGACTTGACTTTTCTTTCCATAAGCCAGTTTTATGTAAGGCCTGTTTGTGATAAATAGACGACTGACTTACAGTTTTGAACTTTAGGTTCATTAATTCTCTTTGGTGGAGTAATAGAATTCCTTCCTTTTCAAAGAACTTGGTTTTGTATCATAAAGTTCAATTTTTTGTCTGGGAGTCTGATAATAGGGATAGTTAGAAGAAATGTGTCCTCTCTTTTCACAACTATAGTATGATCTCCCTTCTACATGTTGAGGAAACTATTTATGTGGGGTTGAGTGTGATACAGGTGTGACATGAGTCTGGTTGGATTTAGTCACTTCTCGTTTAGATGTATCACCTTTATTAACAAAATTAATTGTTTGCACACTTTTACCATCTTTAGCCTTTAGTTTATTTGGACTTTGACGTGAAGCACGTGTTTGGTTAACTGATTTGGTCAGTTTGGGTTCAGAAGTAGACATGTGTGAACCTGACTTTACATTAATCTTTTCAAATTTATCATCCAAATTTACAATAGGCATCTTTTCCTTTGATTTCAAAGTAGACTCCTTCTATTTAGTGACAGAGTTCACCGGTTTACTAGTGGAATCTGGATCACTAACCAGAGGAGTGGACACCACATGATCCTTAATTGGGTTGTTATTTACAGGTCTACATTTTATATTTAACATGATCTCATATGATGGTGGAACTACTCTGTAACCCAACCCTTCCCCATTATTTCATTCTTTTACTAAGTGTTGAACTATGTGAGAAGAAATGGTCCAACTGTGCATTTTTTGTTTTAAAGAATTGACTTCGACTTCTAAAACTTCTTTTTCTTTCTTTGTTTCTTCCAAAGAATTTAAATAAAACTTTATATCATTAGTTATATTAAAAGCAACAACCTCAGTTTCCCTTAGTTGTTTACCTAAAAGTTCTATTTTTTATTTATAACTGCACTCATTTTGTTTTAAAATACGATTAGCTTCTGTGCACATTTGTAAATCATTTACTAAGCTATCATTGTGGTCTAATAACCTAGCAAATTTCAAATTAATATTTTCTCTAAATTTGTTACATTCAATACAAGCATGTATTTCAAAAAGTTGGTCTTTTGTACTAACCTGTGAAGACTCTGTTGAATCAGCCATCAATGCAAAGTGAGACTCTTCGGATGCTAGAGATTTTGAACATGTCGTTCTGAGTTCTTCTTCAACCAGGTGATTTACCACATTCACAGCTTCTTCGTTATCTGACATTACTTGTTCAACTGTTATTTCACCTTCACTCGCAGAGCCATCATCCAATCCCTAGACACAGGCAATGTTTGATTCACCCGGAGACACAAAACGGAAGGTCCTGTCCTGCCCTCCTCACCTTGAGCAGTCAAGCCTTTGTCTCTTTGCTTGAAGAGGTAGTTCCACTTCTGTCTTTGTCTTGATGGTTGAAGGTTGAGAACGGATTTCCGTTACTTATTTTCTTGGGCTTTACACATTCACGTTTGAAATGCCCCTTTTCACCACAATTAAAGTAGGTAACTTTGGTTTTGTCGAAACCAAAGGTTGTGTCTTTTGTGGCTACTAAATTCTGTCCTGTCTTTTTCACAAACTTTTTCGCCCTTCTGACAGCACTCGCCAAGGCCCACATGATATCCATTCTCTTTAGTTCATTTTCATCCACCTGCTCATAATCTTCATCTGCAAGATGGAAATTACCAATCTTCCCTACAGCTAGACCATCATAGGAATGGGCAACAGCTACTAGAAGACCCATGTGCTCCTTTGCAACTTCCACTGTGATATTATCGAGATTCTTGGTCTTCAACTTAGTAGCATTGGCTTCAGGCACTATATATTGGGTGTAAGATGACCCTAACGTTTTTTATCCTGAAGTAGTGGTTTGGGAAGGAGCTGCTAAACTAGACACAAAGGCAGTTTGAAGTGGTGCTCCTGAACTGGTTGGAGTGGGAGATGAGTTATAAAGTGAAGGATTCTGGTCGTAGGATCATTTCTATGACCTGTACCTTATTCTTAGTTCTTCCTCTCTTAACTTCATTATGAAATCATTTATATCCAACTTTGCAAGAATATCATTCTGTCTTAGATTAGGTACAAATGAGTCCCATTTCTCCGACAAACCATCTACAAAACTTGACACTTTATCTTCCACAAACGTTGTTACCCCATGAGTGTGCAGCTCACTCATTAGATGGTAGAATCTGTCAATAATATCATCCAAGCTTTCTTTCCCTATTGAGAAGAAGTTATCAAACTCCTTCTTGAGAGCCTTTGCCTTCAAAGCCTTTAACGTTGCATTCCCATCATATCTTTTCTCCAAAGCTTCCCATAACTTTTTTTCTTGTTTGTTCTAAGAGAACTAATGAAAGATATCTTTCGGTATCGACTGAGTCAACAGGGCATACACCTTCTTTTCAAATTGTACTTAGCTTTCTGGCTGTCAGTCATACCTCCCAAAGTTAGCTTAACACCATCAACATCGACTATATACTATAACCTGACTCAATGGATTCCCAAAGATTGGGATCAACTCCATTTAGATAGATCTCGAACCTCTGTTTCCATTATGGGTAATCATCTAACGTTATACGTTTTGGTGGTTTATTGTTATTCCCAATTTCATTTTCTAGGAGCAAAAGGTTCTGGATGCGAGAGTCCCTCCTGGTAGTGAAAGCAGAGAACTGATCTTCCATCTCTTTAAACTTTGAACTTTAGAACTAGACTGGCTCACTCATGTGAATGGACTATATGTATGGATCACTCGTGCGAATGAGGGGTGCGAATGAATTCAATCATGCGATTGGATTAAGTCGTGCGATTGAAATGGACGAATGGACTTAAATGACTGGATTTGTTCAGTCATGCAGATGAGGTATGCGATTGAAGTGTGCGAATGAATTCAATCGTGCGATTGGTTTTAATCGTACATATGGAGTGTGTGATTGGAGACAAGCGAATGGGGTTGTTCAGTCGTGCAAATGAGTGAGCGACTGAGTTCAATCGTGTGAATCGGGTGTGCGACTGAGTTCAATCATGCGATTGAGTTCAGTCGTGCGATTGAGCCAATCATGCAACTGAAGGCTGCTGTTTTTGCAAAATCGAAGGTTTTTGACACTTTGACACAAAAACATGATTTTTCAAGAACCCTAATCTGCCGTATGCTGAAAAACGTAATCTTTGAGACCTGGAGACGTCGAAAACACTGTTTTACTCAAAAAGGTGAATCCTTTGAATGAAAAACGTGATTTTTACACCGAAACTAATCGAATCATACGCAAAATCAAGAGCCAAAGCTCTGATACCACTTGTTAGGACCGTGTACATACGAAGTACTAACTGATTATGCGTGAAACCATATCAAATAGTGCGGAATCCTATTTGATTGGTGATCCAATTAGTGAGAACACAATCCCGATCAATCTAACAATTAAAGAAATGTTAAGAACGAGTAGAAAAATTTCATATGCGAACTAGGAACTTGGAATAGGCTTTCTGGACGCTCTGGATGGCAAGGTTATGAGTATGTGTCAAAAGTTATGTTTTCCACGAATTAAGTGGTATTTATAGGTTTGCAGTCTTCATTTGTGCGAATGAACCATTAGCATGGTTCAGTCGTGTGACTGACCCATGCGACTGATTCATACGCACGACTGAAAGTTCAGTCGTGCGACTGAGTCAGTCTCATGTCTCACTCCTACGACTAATCCAGTTGTCTGGTTCAGTCGTGCGACTTGGTCATTAGCATGATGTATTCATGTGTATTGTCCATAAGTATGGTCCATTAGCATGAATCATCATATAACAACTTCAAACCTATATAATAAGTT
>BJCM01264520.1:0-31889 GCA_018326385.1 Flaveria bidentis
GACTTGGACCTAGACTAATTGAAAGACTTATGTATTTGGTTGTATCTTGATTGTTATGTTATTATCTTATTTGTCTTGTAATGTTTAATAAATAATGATATTTAATAATATTTCAACTTAATTAGTTCCATGTGCTATGAGCAATCGTCTCCCATTCGTCCGCCCCGATGATTCCGCCGTCGGTCGGGGTGTGACATAAATGGATTTTTGTTTCAAATTGGAATTCATCAAGAATCTTCAACTTCCTCAAATCGGTTTGGATCAGTTTGTAAACTTTTTTTAACTGACGTTTATCCCAGTTTAACCGGATTTTTTTTAATTAAAACCGATTTTGGGTGTCGGGCTACCAAACCGGTATACAAATTGCTAATTTGAGTCAGACTACCAAACTGGTTTTTTTGTTCATACCAATTCGGTTTTTTTACTGTTTTTTTTAGAATTGGTTTTTTGTATACCACTATGTTGGGCTCATCAAACATGTGTAAACATGATATTACGTTTACTAAAATGCCAAGCATAAACTTCTTTGCGTAGCCCGTGTTTAGTTTGAGAACATTGTAGATATGTAAGAAAACATGATTTACTTAATTTGACATAAAACATAGAATTTTACTAGATGTGTTTGTTAATCCACCCCGAGACGCTGTCTTGATCAACCATTTGTTTTAAAGCCTTACCTAGTATATGTTAAAAATGTTATTAGCAAATATAGGATCTTTTACAAGCATTAAACATTAAACATAAGTAATAAAACCCCAAGACACGGGCAAATGACCCGAATGTTTCACCTAAACATGGGCGTGTGTCATCTCTCTTTGGAATGTAGCATACGACCAGCCTACATTAGCCCATTATCGGCGTAGGGTTCTCCTCTCCGAAGTATCGTACCCTAGTGAAGGTGTAAAGTAGGTCACGTATTGGACAAGTATGGGTATTTTTAAGTTCTAAACATCAATCTAACACATGTCAATTATAGCAACAATATACGTCAATAGTACTCAAGTTTTATGATTTTAAACTTGTTTAAGCATAAAATCATTTACAAGAACTTCAATTTCTTTTCAATATGGCTTATATAACAACTTTACGACTTCATATGATCATCCATCACTAGTGATCCTACTAATCCATATGGTCACATAACTACCATTATGATTCATACTTATCTTTGCAATCATATACGGAATTATGATGTGCATTCCACTTTTTTATCACATATGAATTTTTGTGATCCTTTAGTCTCAATTGAGGCTTCAACACCATTTTCAAATATGATATACAAACAATAACACTAGATCATTAATATGATTACTTACGTCATAGTGATCCATATTCCACTACTTGATCATACAAGACATTATGATTTGTATCCCATATGTTGATCAATATTTCATTGTGATTCTTCATTCTCAAGTAAGACTTTAACACCATGTGCAATTTGAACAATCACAGATTTACACTAAATCCTTATTTGACTCGGATACACCATAGAGATCAGCATGTTCACGCACTCGTATTCTTTTGTTGCGATACACTAAATTCTACTTGACCCATTTCACCCATTTGACCCACTTGACACTTTTCTTGCGATGTATTCTTTTGTTGCTGCTGTTGACCTTTGTTTGGTGTTATGGGTCAATTTATGTTTTTATGTTGATTTAATGTTGACCATGTGGTATTTTAAGAATTAGTCGACATATATATGCTTATAGAATACACATATCTAAAAGTTGTCTTATTTAGTTGGGTTTAAATGTGCATCAACTAGATATGGAGATGTGAACTTAACTTTGATGAATTTGCAACCAATTCTAGATTGTGAATAATAAAGTGCATATCTAATTGTTTATGTTTGCTAAAATATGCCTCCAATTATCGTCTTAATTTGGTGTCGATACTACTTCAGTCCTTTTTATCAACAAGAATCATACTGAAACAGAAGAATACATTAAATATTTTTGTAAGATATTCATTTGCTTATACTAGATATTAGATCAATTAAATTAGTTTTGAGGATGTTTGATAGCTCTGATATGTAGTTATTCTATGCATTTTTGTTGGTCTAATTCGAGATAACATATGTGCAGGTCAACCTAATTTGAAAAAACCTTTTGTTCGAAGTGTTTTTACTTTTATAATAAGGATTTGGTGTGTCAAAACTGATTACGAAAATCACGCGATTTCAAAAACTTAACGAGTTGATTATGACTTTGCTATAATTCATTTTGACAATTCTAGGTGCATTTGCTATTTATTTGGAGCCTTGCTATGTTGTTTTTTTTTTTTTTTGAATTTTCTGATTTGAGAAAGGTAAAATATGTTGTTAAGATCAAATAATAAATTGTTTAGTTTTAATATTATAATAGTCAATATGACTAATCTTCTTTTTCATAATAGTGTCATGGGATTAGGATCAACAACATTTATGAATTTTAGAATAGAAGAGCTATAAAATATTATACAAATGTAACTTAGTTATTTATCTATTATAGAAATACATTATTTGTGTAATTATTATTGTTATAGGTTTAAAAACACACTGAAAGGAGCATAGAGAAACTGCTTACCACCCCTAGACACACTACATAAGATGCGTGTAACGAATAACATTGTTATACTTTAATTAAATTATATTATTTTGTAATAGTTTACACATTGAATGCATAAATTGGATTATTCTACGGTGTTGTTAAGTTGAAATTTAGTTCATTTGATCAGGAAAAAAAAATTAGTCCCATGGTCCTTTCTTTAAAATTCTTTAAAATTGTTGAAGTTTTTATAGTTGTAATTATGTGTTAGGTCAGTTTTTATTATCTCTTCCAAGTAAATTTATTTAGAATAACGTTAAACTTCATTTCATATCTCATCTGTTAAGGTTAAAAGTGTGTAGCTACTAAATTCTTTCGTATTTTTCTATTGCTTCCAGGTAGTAAAGGAATAGTATGTATGCTACTGTGTTGTTAGTAAATGATTGTTCAACATATTATTTTGGTTAACGAAATTTGTTAGTTTCAAGTTACAACCTCTAAGATCAATATTACAACCGTGTCAATTTACCATAGTTAAAATGGTTACTAATCTGCTATTAAAAGCAACTAGGGACTAATTACAATGATGGCACTCTAACCAGTTCTTATGGTTATAAAAGTGAAAACTTTATCGTGATGACTTTTTTGTGTTTTCGTTTAATTTTTTTAAACTTGGTTTGGTATCAGAATAAAACTTAGTATTACTTCAACAACCTACTATTAATATTACTTTTTTACGATGTCCTATACATGACAATATATTCTGATGACATTTTTAGTGTTTAATCTCTAGACAATTTAACACATTTAAGATGAAACACAATTCAAATTGATTATTTCACAAATTCTCACCGCCGTAGCATCGCGCATGTGTCTTACTAGTCTATAAATAAAAGGTTAAAATAATTTACATTTCTTTTCATTTTACTACATGCTTTATTTTTCTAATTTGGCATATACAAACCCTATCAATACATACAATTATCAAACACATGTACATGTTATTTACCCTATCATACACATGTACATGTTATTTACACATTATGAAAACCCCCATAATCAATACAAAGTGGCGCCATCAAGCCATTATGTAAGATCATGGACCATTAGGTTCATGGTCCATGGATGAATCAAACTAGGTGGATTTACATCGAGGTATGACAACCCATAACCTAGTTAAGAAATGTGGGGAGATGGACAATGAAAGGGTGTGGTTTTGAGTGGTGTTGACATCAAATGGTACCACACGAAATTGTACCGATTGTTGTATGATGATTTCGACAAAGGCTAACCCCATATGGTAACGAATGTCACTTCAAACTAAAAAGATAAAGAAAATAAACAAGATCCTCGTTTCACTCCTTTAGCAAAGAAAAAGTCACTACATGAGGTTTCTACGGATATACAATAATTACCTAAAGTCCTATCATGACTACTACTACTACTACTATACCATGTTTCTTAAACAAATCCATAAATAGAACAAAGAACACAAGACTAAAACCCTAAGATGCGATGATTTTTTCAAATAACCCGAGCCTATTGTCGGATAATCTTGAATTAAACGCGGATTTCTTATACTCAAACCAAGTGAACTCCTTGTACAAACTATCCTCCTCTCCTTGCATAAGTGATGGCAATGGTGCTATCTTCTCACTCAATGGTGGTCCACCAAAATATATCATTGACAACCTACTCTTTGTACCATTTGCTACCACCCTATGCTTCACACTCTTAAATCTTCCATTCGTCATCACCTAAATATCCAAAGCAACCATTTTTTACAAATCAAACTCATAAAAAATAACCACATCCAAAGAAATAACTCCTAAAAATCTTTGTTAAAAAGAATCATTTCTATAGGTTAAAGAAAACATCTAAATTTCAAAGCTTTATTAAAGAAACACAAAGTATGAGGGTAAAAATGTAAACTTTCAGGTGAAGAATATAAATACTTTGATGTTTTATATAAACCCATCTTGATAAACTCAAGATTATTATATTATTTCCTTTAAAAAATGACTAAGACCCTTCATAAAGAAAGTGACTTGTTAGACTTGAGATAAAGACTGATTTTGACCAAGGTTGAGAATCTACACAGAGAAATTGACATTTTGACTTTCTTTAATTCTTAGGTTTAAAAATCAAGACCAATGTCTGTCCACAAAACCTGCACATCATGCATTAAAACTTGTACATTTTTTTACAATTCAAACACGTCTAATTAAAAAATGTAACATAACAATTGTTATAATACATTATATAAAATACCTGTAGCGAGTCACCAACATTGATGAAGAAAGATTCAGAATCTGGTGGAACAGACATCCAACTACCATCTCTCAACGAGATTTCAAGCCCAGATGTGTTGTTCGATCGCAAAACAGAGATGATTTGTGGGTCTGTATGTTCTCCGAATCCGACCAATTTGCGCCCATTTGGGTCGTTTTCTTGAATCTCAGGGCACGGTGGGTAGTGATTCACCCGAAAAACAGAGTCACTCTGTTCATCCTTCAACAGCTTACTGAACACATTTCTTGGTTGCAGTTTCAGTTCATCAGCCAATAGTTCAAGAATCTCACACGCCATCGTCTTCACTGATGTCACGTAATCGTTCACTACACCCCTGATGAACAATGGGGGAAAACAGAGTAAGATATTGAAGCAGATGATCAATCGAATTCAACAAATGCAACGAAAAAGAAAAGAAGATAGCTCTAATTTAGCTTCTGACTTCTCATTTCACCATGAGATGGTTTAAATTATTATGTGATTGCAATCAATTGGTTATAAACAGAGTAAGATATAACGGTGGTGAAAAACAGAGTAAGCTGTTGAAGAAGATAATCAATCAAATTTAACAAAATGCAATGAAGATGATAACTGTAATTTGACTTATAATTGCTGATTTCACCATTAATTTTAATGGATCAGCGTTAATTAGAGTTCTTACTGGAAGTTTTCTGGGTAATCGGTTCCGGGTTTCGCGTTGAGGAGGAGGTATTCGACCCACCCGACATCCCCATTTCTACCAATGCTTTTGTTCCCGTAACCAAACGGGTCGGGTGGTCCGAATTGCTCTTTGACAGCAAGAGGTGAAGAGAAGAACTTAAGAGCTTCTTCTTCAAGTTTGTTGATGAAATCCAATGAAACTCCATGGTTAACGACCTTAAAGAACCCAAAATCTTGACATGCTTTAACAAGATGGTGCTTTGATTCGGGTTTCGAAAGATCAATGAGTGGGATATCGGGTATGATTAATGGGTTTGTGTTGGGTTTAGATGTTTTCACGAAGAACTGTTCGATTAGAGGTTTTGATAGAGTTACCATGGTTGAATCTTGATAAAGATTGAAGCTTTTTAAAGAAAGATGATTTGGGTGTGTTTTGAATTGATGAATAAGTTGAAGAAGATGATGAAAGAATGAAGATTGAAGGGTTTATAAAGGAATTTGAAGTGTTGTGTTAACAGTTTAACACACACAAGGCTATGGGCTATGGCTATTACTTGGGTGTTTCTAGGAGAGAGAAAGATGGTCAAATATCAAGTTTGACTTTTAGATTTATGACACAAATAATTGAAGAATTTATATGTTAAAATAATAATATTGTTGTGGTCAAAATCTATGTGTTTGCCAAACCACCATAAAAAGATGTTAACTTGTTGGGATATTTTTTGAATATTCAATTTGGTTTTCATTTTCAAACTTATGCTTTCAAGTTTCTATAAGGTGTTGAAGGTTGGCATATTATGTCCATATTCTAGAAGGAATCACATATGAGAATTTTGATTTGTCTATTGCATTCCCACATGAGTTTGGAAAATCTTTGAAAAGATCATGAAACATGCTCACTTGTCTTTCTTTTATGTAAACTTAGAAGTCACAATTACCACAAAATAAAATCCAAAAACTCATAGTCGAATCAATGAGATTTATTAGAAGATATGATTCCATCGTTAATAGATAAACCAATTATATCATTACAGATATGTAAAAAGTTTGTTATAAGTATGATGCAAGAAATTCCTATTATGGAAAAAGAAACGTCATCAAAACCCTCTTATCTATAAACTGATTTTTATAGTATAAACGACATATTGATAATCCTTCTGATTTAATTGCAAAAGATTTGATATTGTAAATCATCGCACATGACATTTAGCAATAAATATTCGGTTGTTGAATTTATCTCAAAGTAACACGTTATTGATTATTGTTCATAGTATCACAAATTAGAGACGTTCTTATCCGAAATAAAGGTGATTTTAATATAATAAATCTAACTACCACACGAAATACTCTTTATATGTAAAATTATTATCCGTAATGTTTAAATACAAAACTAGATTTATAAGTATGTAACTTCATAACTTCGAAAACTTTTAAAACCACATAAATCCTTCTACAATTACCTTACCTTAAACAAAGACGTAAACGCTTATATAACCGTTTATCTCACTCTCTTTCTACTTATCGTATATAATAACACTACATACAATTATCTTATGGTTGTTTTGATAAATAAATTATGTGAAAAAAGAAAAAAAATGTTTTTTTATTTTGTTAATAAAAATCAAATATAGGCATTGGTAATGGTAGGTACCGAAAGTCCGAAACTCGAAAACTTTACCCCTCATGGAGCCCATAAATGATAAAACAAAAGCCTTTAATCTTTGGATAAGGTTAAATATGTCATTTGCGATAAGGATGACCTCCAATCCATCTTTTCAACCATCAAAAAAAATTCACTTTCACCCACCGTACACCCCACGAAATTACCACTCTACCCTTCTCCTCTTTTTGATATCTTAAACAAGAGGCCAAGCTGGCAAGAGTGAGTCATAAATGCGCCAGGTGGCAGGTGGGGATAGGGGGTTTACCGATGTTGTGAGAGGCGAATGGGAGAGTGCCACGTGGATATTATTGAGAATAGAGAAGGACAACGTTGTCCCTGGTGGTAACACGCGTCGGATGGGACGTTGTTTGCGTGTAATGCGGTGTGGACGGTGTGACAAACACGTGCTGAGTGTGGTGATGAAAGTTGAGTCGTACGTTCAACTTATTATTATTGTTATTGTTTGTAAGTTTGAAAATGAAATAAAAGCTGCATTCACAGTAGTTGCTTTGTTATGGTGCATATCCTGTTATTAATTGATATTCAATGCCCCAGTAATTTTGGATATTGACCATATTATTATTATTATTATTTTACCTTTGTTCATCCTTATCTAATCTGGCCACTTTTGGTCAGAGTCGGTATCGTACATTGTAGTATGAGCAATGTTTTTTTTCTATCGGATCGGACCGGCCGGTCTGACCGAGGATCGGCCTTCTAGCCGGTTTGGTTCGATATGATTTAGTTTTAGGTGGTCGAATAGGTTGGTTCGTCCCAACCCGGTGGTCGGACCGGTTCGGACCGGTATTTGTTTTTTATGGATAAAAACGGGTTGTTGAACAATAATTTAGTATGCTGGATATACAAATATAGTTAAATATTATATATAACTATTAAATACATATATAAATTACTTATATAAATATTGTTAAATCCGGTCCGACCACCAAACCAGTAAGGCTTCCTGTTCGACGTCCGATTCGGTTCCGAAAACATTAAGTGTTAGTGTAATGATTATGGTTTGAACTTGTTATTTTTAATTTTTTAGGTTTAAATATAAATTAATGGATAGAGTCAAGTCTAAAACGTTAAAAAGTAGTATAAATAATTGAAACTAGGTTTTGGCGCGCGTGTTGCCGCGCGTATGTGAGTTTTAATGTAACTCTATATCAAAATCAAAATCAAGGTTCAAAACCACAAAATCAGTAAAATACACAAAGTAAAACACACCAAAACCCCAAATCAATAACACACCAGAACATGCAGAACCCAAAAATTAAATCAAAGCCCAACACCATACACAAAAAAAAAATCAAAGCCGCAAGAAAGCGAGACAGTCCAAAATAAAAAGTCGAAGAAAATCAAAGCCCCGAAAAGAGCAAACAAAAGGAAAACCCAAACCTTAATAGCGAGAATCGTCAGGGTATCGATGACGAAAGGAAGAAAGCAGGAACCCGGAGAAAGACAACGTCAACGAACCCTACAAATCAAAGACACGTGTCCAGATACCAAAAACCCACAAAAAACCCCACCCCAAAATCTCGAACCCACACCCAAAACAAAGCATATTAAAACACAAACAAACCAAAAAAAGTAAAAGAAAAAGAAAAATTACAACACAAACAAAAAAACAAAAGAAAAAATAAAACATAAACAAAAAAAAAAAAAAGAAAAACACCACCCCACCGACCAAAGTGTTTAATTAGAATAGTAATATCGTGTTAAGAAAGCTTTTTGTTAAGAGTAATTGCAAACGTTGTTCAAAAGAAAGTCTAACCGGCCACCTTTTGCTAAATAGAGAAAAATATTCAAGGATTTAAAATAATTAAAGATAGACATACTACGGATGAATGAGGCTTAGTTTAATGCAAAGTCATTTTTAGTTATAATGGTGAAGCTTCTTATTCACCATTCTTATATTTTACAAAAACCAATAAGATACTCGTTTCAATCTATTTTCCATCGTTATTCTCCATTTCTATAATTTTAGAGGAAAACAAACTCTTTTCTTCAAATATATAAGTTTACTATTTATTCTTCGTAGCTTTATTCATATATCTACTAGGTTAATTCCTGTGTAATATACGGATTGAATAAACAAAATATTAAATTATCATTAATAAAAACTTATGCATTATATAATCATATTTAAAGATAAAATATGATGTTAATTATGTATAAATAGCTACTTTAAGTATAATATTTTAATGTATAACATTATAAAAATTGTATATACGTTAGTTCAAGAAAAAAATTATACCATTTTTAACTCTCTTATGTAAAAAGTTTCATTTTTAAACATTCATTTTAAGATTTATTATAAATAATATTTTTTATAAAAATCTTGTTTTAAAAAAAATCTGGTTTGTAATTATATTGGTTGTTTTAATAAGATTGTTTTAAAATATTTTACCTGTTTATATTTTTTTAAAAACAAAACGACTTATATTTTGTTTAAAAATGTTTAGTGTTTTGGAAAATTTTATATTATATAAAACTTTAGTATCTTGTTATTTAGATTTTAATTAAAAGATGTGATTTCTAATTTGCTTCATAAAATTGAGTGAGCTAATTGTAACACTCCTAAAACTCTAATGACATGATTGAAACAAATAAAAATATCAGTGACCTCATTGGAACAAATAAAAATATGAGTAACCTAATTGGGATACTTTTATAAATTGATTACTATTCTATAAAGTTTTCTCTTTTTTAAAGAATTAGATAAGAGAGAGAAACATAGCAATTAATAATATTTATTTTTAATAAGAGAAGAAATTTTATATGAGTATTTAAATTACTGTAATACTCTTTTGGAGGAAAATTTTGATTGTGAATGTCTAAAAAAAGACAATTGATGAAAATAGGTTAAGAGCAAGACAAATGGTAAAAGAAACCTTACTTTACTAAAAGTTATAGATTATAGTTAGTAATAAACATAAAAAATTACATTAAGATATTTTAATATAAGATATGTATAAAGTTATATATACGTACTTGTTCAAGAAATAAAATAATTATACTATTTTTAACTCTCTTATCTAAATAGTTTTATTTTTAAATATTTTTTTAAGATTTTCTTATAAAAATCTTGTTTATTAAAAACTCAAGTTTCTAATTATTCTGGTTGTTTTAATAAAACTACTTTTTGAAAATTCCATATTTTTTATAATTATTTTAAAAAATAATTGATTTAAAATATTTTATTTCAAAAGGTTCAATGTTTTAGAAAATATATGAATTTTAATTTCTCAATAAAAATTATTTTTAAAAACATAGTTTGATTTTAAAAAAATGTACATGTATCAATTGAGCAAATTAATTTTTATGAAAAAAGAGAAATTGCTTGAGTGTTTAAGTTACTTTAATACCCTTTTGGAGGGAAAATAAAGTGAGGATTTTTAAAAAAATGACAAGTGTCAAAATGGTGATTTAAAAAGATGATAAGTGATAAAAAAATTATTCTTTTATTATTATCTATAGATAACCTATAATAAAAGAAAGTTTTATTAAGACATGTGTCATTATTTTAGCATATCAAATGACACGTGTCATCATTTTAGCATATCAAAAGAAGCATTTTTCGTCTCTCTCTCATAGTAAATACAAAAATTATAAAAACAATTAATTTGACTTCCATTTTTAACTAAAATATGTTTAAAAAATATATTTATATTTGTGTTTCTTTTCTCTCTTATATTAAATGATATTTATTGTAAATAAGTAAACTAAATTATTAAACGATAAAATATAAATGTAATATTTTAACAATTTATTAATACATATTAAATATAGAGTAAGTATTTTAATTCATTATGTATTATAACTTGTAAATATTCATTATATTTTTTATTCATCAATAGATAATAACATTTAAAAAATAAAATATTCATAAAGCTAATTATTTAAATACGTTTTATTTATTCCACATATGTAATAAATGGGTTCTAACCTAGTTTTATTAATATATAGATGTGAGTAGAAAAGGTAAATAATATTAAAGAATAACAAATAAGTATTATTTAATTAAGATTGTGAATGAGATGCAGGAGGTTTTAGAAAAATATAAGTAAGTTTAAAAAAATAATTTGAATTTTTTCAAAAATTATAAACATAAAGATGAAGAATGAGATATGAATGCTTTAAGATCAATAATTCGAAATCTGTCTATGACGTGTTGACGTAAATTCGTGTAGATTAGGTGAGTAAAATAAGTCGAGTGATAATAGTCGTCCAAAAACTGAAAACAACTTATAAGTCTTACAAAAAGTAACTTTGCCAAATTGATATAAGAGTGTTCATATTCAGTTTTCGATATTATTGGTGAATGTATATTCTCTATTATAGAGAATTGTTATGAGTGGTTGTAAGTGAAGTAAATATATAATTTTAATATTTATCTGTATGTTTGGTAAAACTTTATTTGTTTATCTTTATAAATTTTAATATTTTTTTTAAAAGTAGTTGTGAGTAAATAAGAAAGAAAATGTAGTATATTATATTATATAATAAATAAAAAGTTTTTTTATGCACACGTATCAAATTCTTGTGAAGTCTAAATTTTTGTTTCCTTTTCACTTATTTAAATAAAATTATTACAAGTAAAGTAAATAATTAAATATTCAAAATATAAACATTCATTCTAATAATTTATCAAAACATATTAAATTTTAATTATATCTTATCTTAACATTTGCTTTTATAGTTATTGAAATTATTTTTTGTTATTTATAATTTTTTAGATTTTCTTGTTATTTCATTAATGGGTAATCATATAACATTCAAAGTATAAATAAAGCCCAATGATTTTATATGTTGATTTTTTATATTAATATAATACGCTAGTTACAGACCTAGTAAATATATAAAATGTATAATTCAATTGAAAAGGATAGATGAAAAAATAATAATTTTTAATGTAATTTCAAGATCAGGATAATGAATGAAATATGAATGCTTTGAGCTTTTAAAGCAAAAAGTATAAAACTCTTAAATCTACTAGTATTTTAATAATACTAGCGGATTAGGTTCACGCTTTGTCACGGTTTTGTTTTGAACGTATACGAGAATGCCATAATTATAGTTTGAGAAAATGCAAAAATAGTCTGTGTAGTTTGATTATATTTCACATAACTTTGAAAATTACAAAGTTAGTATTTTAATACCATAGGGACCATCTATGCAATTTTCACTTATAGTTATTTGGGTTATTTTGGTTTTGATGATTTTAATGACATAGGCATGTCACAATGTTGATATTCACATATATTTTGGCAATTCGTTATTATCGTTATGATACTATTACCGAATATATGTATTTGGCGGGGTCAATTACAACAAATATGTTAAAAGCAAAATTTTATCAATTAAAACAAATATGTTAAAAATAAAACTTTTATCAATTAAAATAAATATCTCAAAAGTAAAAAAAACTCTTATCAAATAATGAGCAAATATGAAAGAATTCTAGAGAGTGAAATAAGAATACATTATGATTTTCCATATGATGTATTAAAATAAAAAGAGACAATTACTAATTTGTCCCCAGGTTTTCTTTTGTATAGTAGCAAAGATACTTAGGTTTTAACACATAATATTTATTATTAATTAACTATTAATATATGTTTTTTATAAAATTTCAAATATGTCATTATAATGTATTTATTCTTATGTAAGTGTTAATATGAATTCTTATTATTTAGGAGAGATTGTGACGAGAAGTGGTTGTGGGTGAAGAAGATGATAGCGATATTGTTCAGACAAACCAAATCTCACAATAACCTTAATAACATAATCAAGTCTTCTTATACATATTTTAAACACTAGGTTAGGATCTCCATGTATAATACGGGTTGATTAATATAAAGCTATACTTTTAGTAATAAAGATTATCACATTGCATATTTATGAAATAATATATAGTTTTTAATACATATTTTATAAGAATTATATACTTATTTTTAGAATTATTATATAAACGGAATAAAAGAGATGTTTAATGTATAAAAGTATATTATAAACAAACCTATCCTTGTTTAAAATATAAACACTTCACAATAAGAATCCTTTAATAAGTTAAAGACATAAAAAAAATTATAAACACAAAATTGTATAATTAATAAGAGAGAGATAAAAAAAAAGTTAAAGAGATGCAAAAGTGATACACGACACTAAAAGTTTTTATATATTAAAATAGAGATACGGTGTATTATTTATTTATTTTTGAACGATAAATGTACGATCATGTTTTGAAAAATAGATGTTATTTTAATCGGTCTCATCTATTTGTTTTTCAGTTAGGATCGCACCCCCAATCCCCTTAGGTGGAAACCCATTGTTGAAAATCAACTAACTCAACTCTTAAAATTTACTTAGAGTGAGACTTAAACACATGAGCTTTTAATATTGCGTTTTATTTGATGCCATTATCATTAAAACTATCACAACTTGACTATAATGATTAAATTTATCATATATTTTGATATTCATACTTAATTAAATTATTGATTGTCATATATAAAAGGGTCATATTCATGAAAATATTGTAAAATGATAACAATGATAAAGGAAATGTTTTTAAAATTGCATCGGACGACGAACGGGTTATTTTACTGGTCAAATCGGTCGGATCGGGTTTAACAAACGGATGATGCCATAATTATAGATGTATATTAGATATATAGTTACATTATAATTCAACATAAATTTTTATATGTGTAGTTTATAGTTATATATAAAAACTCAACAAATGTTATGTCCAACATTTTAATTCATAGTTTGAACTAAACGTTAAACACATTAAAATCCAAAAAACTAAAGAAAAAATTAAAAATTTGAAAGATCCGGTCTGACTTGGTTTTCGGTTCCTGATCCAACCACCGGACTGGTTCAAACCGGCCAGTTCCTTGAAAACAAAACGATTTAGGGTGGATTAAACGCGTCGGACCTCCAAATCCCTGTCTGACCGGTTTGACCAGCCGGTCTGATCCAAGTTTGAAACAGTGGGTAAAAGCATGTATGCATGAAAGTCGATAAAAAAGTTTAGACCTATCTTTCTTGTGACCAACTTGGCTCCCTTGTGGCAAAAAAGGCTTGGACGATACAAGTTACCGAGGAAGATGTTTTCTACTACGGACGAAAAAAGTGAGAGGAAAGACGAAAGACTGTCGGTAGCGTTGTGAATGTTCTTATGTAGTTAGTATGAATATCTAATGTAAAGAGTGACATGTACGAATGAGTCATTGGGACATTGGGTGTGCAATGTTGATCTTAGAAGCATACTCATGATTTTGGGGTATCATTGTCATTTGACTACAATCATTTGTGCTCACCTTCTACATCGTAATAATTGTTTGGTCCATGTTTAGTTGCGACTCGTGCCACAAATGAAATGCACCTATTTCATATTATTAATGCTTTCAACATACTAATGATACTTTGGTCCATGTTTAATTGTAACCATTGCCACACATTAGAAAATAATTATGGTGGACTTAAAATAGTTGGTGGGATGTTATGTCTGAAAACCTAACCCGTATAGTAATTAACAATGTTTACAGAACCATATCACACGTCGAATCAGACACCTGATTTGATGGTTGGACCGGATTTAAGAACCGGATAACGTCATATATATATATATATATATATATATATATATATAATTCATTATACGTAATTTATGTGTGTATTTTATAGTTATATATAAAACTTAACTATATTTTTATGACCAACATATTAATTTATGGTTCAACACCCCGTTTTACCCATTAAAATCCAGAAAAAATAACAAAAAATCAAAATCCGGTTTGACCCTTGGTCCGGTTCCCAGTCCGACCACCGATTTAAAACAAACTATTCAGTCAAACCCCTCCAAAATGAATTGACGCGAACCGGTTCGACGATATCTTCAATTCTTGGTCGGAGTGGTGGGACTGGTCGGCCCAATCCGGTCTCAACAACATTGCTAGTTAGAGCATTAGCCTGAAACTTAATTCTCAAATTTCATATTTGTTGATAAGTTTGTTAATTTATATAAAAGTGTTTTGTCCGTGTACTTTTTTTTAAATGAATGAAATTAAAAGTGAGGTGAAAATGTTACATACAATTTGTGTTTTCCTATCATTCCTTTTCAAAAATATAATTTTTGATTCTCTCAATAATTTACATCTTTTTTCTTTTCAATTCACGATCTCTTAATTTATAATTTATATCTATAAACTATAACAAAAGAAGGGTTTTTGAAACCACGTATTATCATTTTAGTGCATCAAATGATACTATAAAAAATGATTTCCCACCTTTCTCTCATAATAAATACAAAAATTATAAAATCAAACAATTTACTGTCCTTTATTACTAAAATATGTTAAACAAACATATTTATATTTTTGTTTCTTGTCTCTCTTATATTAAAATTTTATTCTAAGTAAGTAAAATAAATTATCAAACATCTAAATATAATTTTTTTAATAATTTATTAATACATACTAAATTATATGATTTCAGACATATTTTATCTTTAAATATAGCGTAATAATTTATAATTTTAATATTTGTTATAATTTTTAGATGTTAATTATATTTTTTTATTTTATCAATGACTAATAACATCTAGAAAATAAGATATTCATAAACTAATAGTTTTGACATGTTTTATTTTTTTCCACCCATGTAATTGAGACTTGGCGTTGATGTCGATATAATAATGTTCTTTAAACATAATTATGGATTTGATGGTTTGTGGCGTTATAATAATATTTTTTAAACATAACACTCCACCGTAATAGTGATAGAAACATTATGTGACGTTATGTATGGGTTGCCGTAAAAAATATAAATTTTGTTCCTCTCAATAATTTACGTCTTTTTCCTTGTCAATTCATGATCTCTCTTAATAATATTAAAAATTTCACTAGAGCATCGACAATGAAAGAACTTATTACGGACCCTTGTCCCTCTCCTCTCCACCTCATAGTTCTCCCCTCGATCCTTTTCACAAACCATTCCACATAGATGATAATTTTCGCGGCAACCATCGAAGTAGTGGCGGAACTTGAACATTCCCGTAGGAGGGCGGTGGCGAAGTAAATTAATTTTAAGGGGGCGAACTCGATATTTATATAAATATTTACACTACCGGGCCAAAATTTTACACTAACGAACTAAAATTTAACATTCTTAGGGGCTGTTTGGCAATATCTGAATGATTAAGCGCTGAACCATTAAGAGGTCCGAGCCATTAAGTGCTAAACCTTAAAAGGTCTGAACCATTAAAAGCCTGTATATCGCTTAACTATTCAAAGTCAAATATCAGACCAATTTAGATAAGAGGTCTTAATCTTTTAACATTAGACTTCTTAACCATTCAGTATTAGTATAATACTTAACCATTCAAAGTAAAATATCTAAATCATTCAAATATTTGCTCGCAAAACAAACAGTCTAAACAATTAGATGGTAAACCATTCAAACATCTGAATTATTAAAAGGATGATTAAAAGGCTACAAATCATCCTCTTATTCTTGTCTATCTTTAGTTTTCCTCTATTTTTTTAATGTCATACATCTCCATTAAACAACTTTTTCGACAAGTAATCATGTTATTAAGTTTAGGTTTAGATAAGTTTTTATTATTAGGGGAAATTGCATATATTTTTTCTAAACTTATAAAATTATATGTTCTTTGAAAAGACCAGTATTCTATACACAATATACAATATTATTCAAACATGATTTGAGAAAACAATAACTAATTTTATAAGTTCATGAATAGATATATAAATTCCCTTATGACTTTAGGTTGTTGATTGATAATATTTTTTATTTTGGGTAGCTACCTTAGATTAAAAAATTGGAAATGGGGCTAATAAAATAGGGTTGCCATTAATATTTCAACCCATAAATCTTTGAAGTGTTTAGAACCGTGACGTATGTGTCATTTGCAATCCACACACTTGTACGATTTTTTGGAAAATTACCTTTCAATCCTTTTATGAAGGTTTACATTATGGGCCCCTAATGAACCAACGACATCATTCTAGCGGCGCAAAGGGTCTTAGAAAAAGTCAATCAAACGTCACTAAAGTCATTAAAAGCCACCAAGCTACATTTCCACAACTTTTAGCTACTCTTCGCGTAACATCGTGATACTGTCGTTTCACTCTTTTCTTGATGCGTGTTCGTTACATCGTTAGACTTTTTGCAACCTAATATTAATTCGAGTAAAATACATGGATGGTCCTCGTGATTTAACCCAAATTATGAATTTTATCTTAACGATTAAAAACAAAGTAATCCATAACTTTGTTTAAGGTTATCTTTTTCGAAATTTTTTTTGAAAGGGTAAATCTTAGGATGTGAATAATGATTCAATTGATAATGATATAAAAGAGAATTCTTAATTCACTTCTTCACCTTAGTGATTGATTGAAAAACATATAGATCAAATTTTATTGAGTTTGAGTGTTTTGGAGTGATCATTTATCAAGATCCCCGAATCACTTAAAAATTACAGTTTAATCTGCACTTACAACAACTACAAAAACAACACAAGTTGTTATTGTTGTTGTCGTCGCTGCTGGGTTTAATTCCGCAACCAATCACTTGAATACATGTTAATTTTCAAAAAGAGAAAAAGAAAATTATAAAAAAGATTTTTGTATTGAATAATTACTCTTTCATTATTTAATCTTTTTTTGAATGTTTAATTTATAGGTTTCTAGATGAATACATGACATGATATATATAGTGACCTAAAGTGTTTCAGAAACCTATCATAAAACATCACTAAGAATCATTAAAAGTCGCCAAACTACATTTCCACAACTCTTAGTGTCTCTTATCGTGATAATTGTCAAATCTTCATTTCACTCTAATCTTAATATGTGCAAGTTTCGCCGTTAAATCTTTTCACGACCTAGTATCATTTTTTTATAAATTTCTTTATAAACTTTCACAACCCGATATCATTTTGTTTATATTGCATGTTTTTCTTATATTTTTAAGCATAACTTCAAATACATCATGCATGGGATCATAAAGTAAACCTCTTTCACTTTATCAATTCTACTAGTCTCACGAGTTTAAACTAGCTTAAAGAGCCTAATACTTCTATAAATTTTATAATCATGTTAGTTTAATCTATGCTGTATACATTACAAAGGTTTAGAATAAGTGTCAAATTTAGGGTGTTATAATCATCATCACGTATGTGACGCAATGCATGACCTCAAATTATAGTAGATTTAATTTGTTATTTAACTTTGAATTGTGATATGATTTGTGATAATTACAAATCATATATGAGAATCTCTGATAAATCTTCATACTCAAATTGGGCAAACATACAAGAAATATTATTAGCTTGATGTAACATTTAAACAAAATTTGATATAAATAATCCATTCGCAAATGATTATAAAATAATGGTTAAATAATTACGACAGTAGCATTTTTAAATTATGTTCACATAGCGCCGTTAACGTTAGATAAAATCTATTCATATGCCGTAAACTATACGAACAAATGTTTTTTTTGCCATTTTACGTTCATGATGGTGAGGGTGATAGCATTTTGAATTTTTGGGCATTTATTTAACACGTGAACATCAAAATGGTTATGGATGCAAAAAAGCATAATTATATTGATTTGCACACACGAAAAAACACAATAGATTCTGAAAACACAATAAAAGCGCACAAGTAATTATGGACGCACAGTTAAGAAGATGTGGACGCAAAAACGTACAAGGGGAAAACACACATGTATAGGAGATGAAAGTGTACAGTTTACAAGGTGAAAACACACCGTTTACAGAAGGTGAAAACGTACAATTATATGATCAGTAACAAAGCATAAACAAATATATAGGGTAGACTGAAAGTCACGGGACCAATATTTTCTTTTCTTATCGTGGACTCAATACGTATAAAATTTCCGGACAAAATACACATAAAATGACACTTCTAAGCAAAAAAACGAGGAGGGGGGGGGGGGGGGGGGGGGGTGTCTAGGACCCCTAAAGCTCCGTCCATGGTTATATCCACACATAGTTCGTTAGGTTTTTAAAAGAAACTAAAAAAATACCAATACATATATAAGCTAACAATTGCTTGTATACTTGTTTAGAAAAGAACTACATGAAAAGGTTATATACGTCTATATCAAACCGAAGTTAAAATCATACAAACCTAGATTGAAATAAAAAATAATGTAGACATAAACCCAAGTCCCAAACTAAGACCAACAATAAGATTATCAAATCAAAACAAAGACGAAGTTCTATGATATAAGATAGAGGAATCAGACGGTTGTATGAAGAAGGTGCAACGTCGCCTAGTTCTAACATGAGAAAAGAGTTAAAGCCCTAGACGCCGAAGATTTTCAAGAAGATGAACTATTGGAAATGACGACCTTCATATGAGAAGGAAGACGTACACTCATGATCAATAGACAAACTCTTCCATATCTTTACCCGAAGTTGCCATTGCCTTAACATGCTTGCTTGTTGCAACGGCTAGTTTTGAAAAGCCCACAAAAAGCCCAACAAGTTTTCTTCAATCTTCAGTAATGTAGTAGCCCAACATGCAACATAAACATTAATAAAATAATATCATAAAATGTTAGATATTGAATTGAAATATACTATACATTTTTAACAACGTTAGAGCTTCACAACTCATTTCCTATCTTCATCCATATAATTACACTAAAAATTATTATTTTTTCTCTCTATTTTTCAACTTTATTATTATTTTTCTCTTCTTCACTCACAACCACTTAAAATATATTAAAAACATTATAAGGTTTGAAGTTTGAACAATGTTTCCCAAAAACACAGATTAAAGAATATATTTCTAATATCATTCACTCAACCAGTTATAACCATACCATATAATACAAAGAATACACTTACATAATTTTAGGGAACGGTTTATGAATTCTCTTAGATCCACATATTCGTGAAATAATTTTTTTGTACTTTTCACTAACATTTCTCTTCTTCTCATGTTTTCTTAATAATAGTAACACCATAAAGTTTATATTTTTTACACTAATCAATAACCATAAAAGCATACAAAAATATATATTAACAATACGATCATCCACATTTCGGCGACAGTGCAAGGCCTAAGCTCGTTATCCCTAATATCTTGATCTCTGTCATAACGATTTTGGAGGCCATAACCGAACTGAAAAACAGGGTTTTTTTCGAAGTTAACATAAAATCCTCCTTCTTTATACGAGTTGGGACCAAAAACAATAAACTAAACTGTTTACAGAGTTGATTTTTTTCTTTTATATTCTAACTGAGCAAAGGCCCTTTTCGTAATTTAATATCGGTTTATTGTTTTTGTTTGTTATGCCTTTTCATATCATTGCTTTTATGCTTACTAGTCGACACTACACTTATATATGATAGATTCAAATGCAAACTTCTGCTAGACAAGCAATAATATAACATATACATACAGACTAATTCACTAGATTCAAATCTAATTCACTAAACAATAAAGATTAAAGCTCAAAATTTCAAATTCTAGAACCGGTAAAAAAACTGACATTGAGAACTAGATTCAAAGAACATTCATAAATCTATGTTCGAAATTGTCACTTCATAGAACAAATCACAGTAGTATTTTTTTAATTAATTTATAATATCTCAAAGACAGAAAGGGTAAAATATCATCAGATTAAAGTTTCAACTAAATCAATACAATACGTAGCCTAGTCAAATTTCTTACACATAGAAACATAATATATAGAAATTTAGAGGTCCTTTAAAATACCTCATTTGTATAATTGTACTCTTTTTAATGGTTAGAGATAGATAGCTGATGGAGAAATTATAGAAACACTAGCTGAAGAGTGAAGATGGTGATAATGAAGGTTGCATTTACCGGATTTTGTTAATTAGCAAGGTATTTAAAAAACATAAAAACTTTAAGTTGGTGGGTTCACGAGGAATTATAGTGATAGCAAAGCATTCAAAAGATCTATAAAAAAGTTTGTTTCAGATAGTTAAATTCCTGAATTTGAAAGCATTTATGGTTGTGACAAAGTAAAATGAAGAGATTATTGTCATTGTCAGGTGTTGGTCTTGAACTTTGCGGTTATTGGTAGTTGGAGTAGCGGTCAATGATTGTTGTACGTCTGATGCGGGTTGTTACTGCATAGGCGCCACTTGCGTCAGGTTGGCGCTTGAAGGATTTCGTGTTGGCGGGTAAAACATATGAACATAATATGTTCTTTATATTTATTCGCGTCAAAGATAAAAAAGATTAAGTTGTATGTTTCTTTCTCTTATAAATGTTTTTATACTTAAAGTGCATGTTGCACCCTTAATCATCCAGTTTCTTATGGACAAGTTTTCCCACATAAAAGTTGCGGGCTTTTCTCAAGAATAGATCTTGACTTTTCAAGGTCAAAAGAATGATTGTGGACATTACAACTAATTAATAATCATTGACCTTAAAAGTCAACTGCTTAGCTAAGTTTTTCCATAGTTGTATGTATTCATAAGAGGAGCTCTAGTTTTGAGGTCAAAAGAGACGAAATTGGAACTTTATAATTATTACAACTCACAAGATCTTTGACCATTAAAGTCAAATGGTTGTCAAGAGTATCATCTAACGGCTAGATGCTACTGAAGCCAAACAAATTAATTAAAGTACATAACATTTACAACATAACAATCCATCAGAAATCATATGTGAAAGTTACCCTCATATTTATTTTATCTAGTAATGTGTTTTCTGATGAATTAACGACGAATGCCTAGGGGTGTCATTTGGGTTTTTTAATCGGGTTTCGGGTTGTTCGGGTCGGGTTCCTCGGGTTTTTAGGTGTAGGAAATCAACCGAAAGACCAAACCAAATAAGCAACATTTAATAGGTTTTCGGGTCTCGATATTCGAGTTTATTCGGGTCGGGTTAATCGGTAATCGGGTTAAGCTAAACCATTAAGCTTTAAATTATTTGTTATCTCACATGTTTGTGTAAACAATATATATATGATCAAAATGCATGTATGAGATTTAACATGTGTTATCAATATATAATTTTGTTTATTATCTTGATCGGAAAGTTTTGACATATTTATATTCATTTTATTATGCATCTTTAAATATTAAATGATATTATATATTAATTATCCTCAAAGTTTATATAATAAATTTAAACCACAACAGTATAATATAAAGTTTAGTAAATCATGTTTTCAAATCTTGTAAATAGTAGCATAATACACATATATATATAAATCTTGGAATTTATTAAAAACTAATATTCGGGTTAATCGGGTTGACCCGAATCTTACAAACTCAACCCAAAGACCAAACCATTTATAAAATTCAGGTTCGGGTTAGTGTAATAATCGGGTTGGGTTGCTCGGGTTAGTTCTTACAAACTCAACCCAAAGACCAAACCATTTATAAGAAGTATCATCGACAACCATGTTTGAGTTACAATTCAACATTAATGACACATAAAATGAAACATAAAAAGTTTTATAATGACCGATGGACTATTCTAATGATCAATGTTTTTAGAACCAGTTCGGACGTTGAATCAATTGCCTAATGGTCGACTGGGCGGAATAGTCTGACCGGATGCCGTCTTGTACATATAATTATATATACTTCAATATAAGTATTTTATATATGTATTTTACGGTCATATATAAAATTCAGCAATAATCTTATGTCAAACACTTCAATTTATCGTACAACACACCCGTTAAGCCTATTAATATCTAAACAATTAAAAAAATAAAAACACCTAAAATCCGGTCCGACCTAGTTCCCGGTGCAGCGGTGCTCTGTCCGACCGCCGAACCGGTCCGATGACTACAAAACGAATCAATGCGTCGGTTCGCTCCCCCTACCAACTCGTGGTCTAACCGACCGGTCCAATCCGAGTGTTTCAAATGCTAATGACAAAATGCTGATGCCCAATATTTTCTACTAGTGTATGCATATTAATGTATATGTTTAAGGTCTAATGTACATTTAATATGATACTCATACCTGTACACGACACATGTGTTGAGTTGATTGACAACATATACCATGCCATTACTTGTCATATGAATAAACTAAAATAAAATAACTTGTTTAATATTAATAACAATAATAATAAGAACAAGTCAACCACGCAACTATTCAACCACAAGCCTTAAGGTTGATTATTTCATAGCTCCAAAAGTGTTCAATAACTCAACAACAAGAATGAAAGTGATCGCTATCACGATCATAGCCTTCATATTCGTCGTTTTAGCGCTTACGGTTCTCGTCACCCTTTGTTACAAAGGCGATGGTAGCGGCGGTGGTGGTGATGGGAGGCAGAAGAGCTACAAAAGGTCAACCACAGGTGGACGAACGGACCATCATGCGGACAACGGGGTGGCTGCAGCGGATAATGGCATGTCCAACGCGACTGCGGTGGCGGTTTTCAGTGTCGCGAACGGTGGTGGAGATGGTGGTGGTGGTGGTGGAGGGGTGTAGGAGAGGCTGATATTGAAATCAAAGTAAAAGGTAGCTTGTATTGTATGTTACTTTCTAGTTGTATAATTCAAAGTTACAGTTGTAAGTAAAGTGCATCAGTTATGTTAATTTGTGCACACAGAATATTTCATTCACAAGTCTATTTTATTAAATTTGTATGGTTTAGACAATATGAAAGTAATTAGCTAAGTATTTTTAACGGATAATTTTAGATTTTGCTTTTATATTTTTATTGGCATCTATGATTGATCTGTCTGTAAAAATAGTAGGCTAACATCTTTTTTCTGTATTGTTGCTAACAAGGATCAAATGATATCAAATTGATCAACAATTGATGCTGAAATCCGGGGATAATCATAGTTATGCAAATAACTATGCTAATCGTTTTGACAATTTTTTATCGGTTAGGTCCACTTGTCTTGTTTGGTTTCGAGTTAATACTTATTTTATATTTTATTTGCAGGATGCAGTTGTTTTAAGGGGATATATTGGTGATCAAATGATATGTGCCCTATAAGTAAAAATTCAAATACAATTCCTCTGGGTTATCGTGTGTTTATGTTAAAAATCTAGAAAATTGTTGGTAAAATGAATTTTCTGAAGTAAAGGTAAATATTATAAAACTAGCTTTAATTAGTAAACTCGTGTATCACACGGGTTAAATAAACAAAATATTAATATAATAAATTTATTAAATATAAAATGATATTCTAAGATATGATATAATTTAAATTACGTATGAGAAATGACTATAAATAATAAAACAATGATATCGACTTTTTAGAATATTGTTTTTATTTTTTTTAAATAAACATTATGTTTTAAAACAAACCGTATAAATATACATTTTTTAAAAAATTTCTTATTACAACTCCCAAATTTGCTTAATTTTGTTTTTAAAAAGTTGACTTTTTAAAAGTATTAATTTTTTAGAAATAAACTTAATAAATAGATTTATTTTTAATTTACTAAATATTAAAAAGAATTAAAATAATATTATTAGTAATTAAAGTAATTATTTAATAGAAGAGTGAGACGAGAATTTTGATGAGAAGGATTGTTATGATAACATGTGACTATCTCATTTACTTTTTTATTAGAGTAAAAAGATCAACAGTTTTAATAATGGACCGTAATGAGTTTATTCGTAGTAATTGGGCCAAGATCTATACTCTTAGAGAGAGAGAGAGAGGGCAACATCATCTAAATGAAATCTCAAGTTCCATATTTTGTTCAAACTTAAAAGGATTATTATAATTCATATTCATAATAACTTTTTTACACGTTCAACATATTTCATATGCAAACTACAATGAGTTATATGATTGATTATTTTATTTTAAGGAAAAATAATGATAACGTAATCCTAACCGAAACACTTGTTAAATATTCAGAAAATACTATAACTTTATGAATGAAAATGACAACTAAGTAAACAGTATTCACATTACTTTTATCGTTGTGGATAGAAGTAACCACACGAGAATAAAGCGCAACATTGATAAACCCTAAAAGGGTGTCCAAAACATGGCTTATTTTTCACATGCTTTCACTTTCAATAATTCTATCATGTATAACAATAGAAGATGTAGATATATCAAATATCTACAAGGCATTATCTATTTATTTGATATTATAACTAGAGTTACCTACTCTTTTAAATTCGTTAAAGCACATAATGATGATTATAGTGATCATTCTCTTTCAATCACAAAAATAAGAGTTTCCACATATCATCCATCTTGTACTTTTCCACACAAAACAACCAAATAGTGGTTTACTGTTATAAGTGTTTGGTTGGTAACTATCATCTTATGAAGGTCTTGGAACCCACTGGTTAACTAGATTTACCTACGCTTTAAAGTCGTTAAAACACAATAGGTTATAGTGACCATTCTCTTTCAATCAGAAAAATGAGAGTTTCCACATATCATACATCTTATACTTTTCCACACAACACGACCAAATATACCATTGGTAATTATCATCCTATGAGGTCTCGAAATCCATTGTAATTAATCTTCCATGTTCGAACTTTTTTCATATGTTCTAGTAGGTTTCGTCACCAATGAACAGTGTCTATGAGTAATACTCAATATTCTAATACTTGCTCAAAATCTTTTTAATGATGGCTTCATATTCATCAATTATTTGCTAACAAGCATTAGATATGATATCAAACCGATCATCAATGATCATTCTATCACGAACATAAGATCATGTCATTACCAAACTGATCTTAAAATGAAAATAGACAACATAATATGTTGATAACAACTAGGGTTTTAGGAATATGATTAGTTTTTACACGACAATTGCTTCTTTGAATAACAAATATGCTTCATATTCCATTAATGTACAGTTAAAAACAATAAAGCTTTATGCAACATCAATGGTGGAGGACTCGAATTCCTACTGATTTGAGGCCAAAAGAGAAAAGCATCGTCAACCCACGATTCTTTGTTCTTGTTGGTAAAATGAGAATATATCACCACCTTTTAGAAACAATTATTTCTTATAACTTTATTCTAGGGTGCACGTAAAAGACTAAAGCTGTTCGTGAGCTACTTAAGATTCTTTTGCTAAAATCTCAAATTAAACCGAATTTAAACGAGCTTCAGTCTATGTTAGAGCTAAATTAATAATCAAGTAGCTACAATTTTCGAGCTCAACTAAGCTCGTGAGTCTAATTGAGTCGCCATTTATATACTTCTTATTTAATATATTAACTATAAATTTTACATAATTATTTCTATATTTATATATAAAATTGTTATACTATGTTAAATAATCTTTATCTTATGAATATATTGAAAATAACTATAAATGTATATAAATAAATAATTAAACAATTAATAAATAATAAATAAGTTGAGCACAATAATAAATCGAGATTCAAAAATTAGTTTCAAGTCTAACTCGAACTTTAGAAATAAAGCTTTAAACTAGCCGAGCTCGAGATTCAAAGACTAGTAATGAGTCAAACTCGAGCTTAAGAAATAGAGGTTTAAACAAGTTGAGCTTGAGTTGCCTTAAGTTTTATGATATGAGCTTTAGCCTAGATGGTCTCATGCTTGACTCGACTCATTTACACCTATATAATTTTTTTATGAGATTCGAATTTAAGGTTTTGAGAAAGATAAAGCAAAAGATGCAAAGCATCTCAAGAATGGATAAATGCTAATTTGTCTTGTATATTATTTGCCATTGATGATTCCATCACATACATGAAGAACATATCGCAAGCATATAAACCCTACCTTTTTTTTTTCTGAAGAACAAGTGCTAAAGTGAGCTCTTTTGGTAAATCTTGAACAAATTAAAGAGTTCAAACACGAAATAAATCTTAAACAGTTGCCAAATTCAATTTGAATCAAGCAATTTTTAAGCTTATTCTTTGTGATTAAACATATGGAGTTAAATTAAGAGTTAACAGATTCGTATATGAATCAACTCGATATAAACAATTAGGCTACAAAAACACCGAACTTAAACAAGCTCTAACCTTTTATTGGAAACTGCCGTAAAAGATTGAAACATTGTGACTAATAGTCGTAGGAGGTTGACTCAGATCACATATAGTATTGTTTTAAAAAAAATTCACAACAATGTAATGTTAAGTTTATAAATTTTGAATATATGTGACGTGCTAATCTATAGCTATAGATTTTATTCAAAACAAGCCATTGGAAAGCTCAACAAAAACCAATAGTTTAGAATAAAAAGATGGTATTATTCGAAGAAGCAAAATGGGAATATAGCTCATGTGTAGTCTTATGCTTTAAATGGTTACCTTAACGACCACGTCAAATAAACATGTTCGTGTTTCTATAACGTTAACACTCCAAGATATAGTGGATTCTACGTTCAGATAAATTCAAATCACATCTATGACCATGATAATTCGTATATATACGTGCGTGCACACACGAAAACCTTTCTATATACACGTACGCATATGAATGAGTACTCATAAGTTAGGTTGGAGCTCGGCTCGTTTTAGTTTTAGAAAAATCGAGCTCGAGCTCGACTCGTTTATAGTTTTATTATTAAATTCCATTATCTATCTTTACTACTATATAATACAAAACATCAGGACATATTTTAATTTTCTCTTTATTTTAAGATACCATATGAAAAGACAGTTTATTTTTGCTTCTTTATTTTTTTTTTTCATATTTGTCATTTTTTATATGAGAGCTTTTACTTTTAACATATTTGTTTTAATGGATAAGAGTTTTTTATTTTTAACATATTTATTTTAATTGATATCTATGCCCTATCAAATACCATATAATTTAGTAACAGTATCATAGCGATATAATAAGGAATCGTCAAAACATGTGTAAATATCAACAATCATTGTAACGTGTCTATGTCATTAAAATCACTAAAACCAAAATAACCCAAAAAACTATAATTGTGACCTTCTCGTATACGTTCAAAACTTAAACGCGAGTCTAATCCGCTAGTTATATATTAAATATTGTTAAATAGAAGGTTTAATTATCATAATTTAAAGTTAATCAATTTATGGTGGTATTGATGCGGGGTCACATGGGTTGTATGCGGTTCCTTTGGGTTGGCTAATTATGTAAAAGATGAACAAAGGGATGCCACCCAACATGTGTTATTTTTGTACCTAATTTTGGTAAAACCCCACCCACGCCATGTGCACTTAAATTCACAATTTGTCATCGTCTTTTATGTCTAGGATATTGCTAATGGTCATCTTTTACTTTTTCAATATCTTTTTTTTTTCAGTATCACTCTCGTATCCTCGTCTTTTACATTCATTTAACAATACAATCTACTTCTAATGTTATATCATTATCCATAACGAGACTAAAACTCTCGACTTCAATAAAAGGGACGACATTTTAAACACTATGTGTTATGGACCCTTTTCACCCTCCTTCGTCTTTCACTCTTTTTATATAATTTTTCTTCTTCTTTGCTTTTATAATAGTTCAATTAACATATAACTTGGATTTTTTAATAAGTTGAACAAAAAGATGCATCTACATGTTTTTAAAAAAATAAATATTATATGTTACTAGGAAAAGAATATACGTTAAGAAAATGGTGACTCTGGATTTGTTTGGGTTGTAAGAAATGTTAGCTAATTGAGGAAATAGTAGGTTTGATTCTCGTGAGTGATGCAATCGAGATGTGAGGTAGCTTGGCAGTAGTTTAATGTTTCGCAGCGAGGAAAGATGTGTGCATGAGATTTTCACGGTGCTTTCCAATTTCGTTTTTTTGAACAATGAAAAAAACAATATTATTAAGAAACTAGCAAGTTGCTAGAACATTACAAGGAAAAAGAGATATCATAAATGAAATTTACACCAAAAGTCCCAACCAACATCTTCAAACTTCCCCCTATTCGTTATCCATAAGAAAGACATGAATTTGACTTCACCAATTAATTTTTCAATTTCCATACTGATGCCTTCAAAAAGCTTTTTGTTCGTGTTCTCACACTTCCCAATGGTCACATGATCACCGTAGCTGATAGCAGGGGTACCATTCAACCGGTCTAAAATTAATTTTAAAAATCTTTTTATTTAACGAATGTCTTGAAACATTTTGTATATTTTGTATACCTATCCCTGCATACACTTATATTAGGTTATTTAATAATTGGATTTTAAAATGATAAACTATTTCAAGTCAAATTCAACTATTTATAAAGTTAATATACGTATAGTTTTTATACATCTGTTTACATCAAAGAACCATCTCTCTTCTGTCTTGTCATCTCTCTCCATTCTCCTTCTCTTTCATTCTTTCCGAGACGGTACCATTTGTGACGCTTGGACCATTACTTTCCGAGATGCTTCTAGTTCGTTTTGCAATTGCATAGTAATAATATTAAATCTAATAATTCAAATTATCATACGTGAAAAAAAATATCTATTTATATTAACAATTTAAAGCCAATAAAATTTTAATTGTTATGTATTCAAACTTGATTTTCATCTATGTTTCTATGATTTCGGTTGTAAGTTGTTACATTCGTTTATACTCATCAATGTGAGTGAAATTAAGTGAAAATTCAAGTGTAAACATTTGATAATTATCTAATTGTATTGTTATTATGACAAAATAAAATTTTGACAATGTCATTTGCTAATTAAATAATTAATATAGATTATTTATAAGTCAACAGATAATATTACTATTCCTATTAAAAGTATTAAAAGTTTTGGTCGGTGGGGATGGTTTTTTTTCTTTTTTTTTTCTTCTTTGTTTTTTGTTTTATAAATTTTCTTTTGTTTTTGTTTGTTTGTGTTTTAATTTTTCTTTTGTTTTTATTTGTTTGTGTTTTTATTTTTTTTTATTTTTTTGTTTGTTTATGTTTTTATATGATTTGTTTTGGGTGTGGTTTCGAGATTTTGGAGTGATGTTTTTTGTGGGCTTTTGGTGTCTAGACATGTGTCTTTGATTTGTAGGGTTCGTTGACGTTGTCTTTTTCCGGGTTCCTGCTTTCTTTCTTTCGTTATCGATGCCCTGACGATTCTCGCTATTAAGGTTTGGATTTTCCTTTTGTTTGCTCTTTTCGGGGCTTTGATTTTCGTCGGTTTTCTATTTTGGACTGTGTCACTTTCTTGCGGCTTTGATTTTTGTTTGTTTTGTGTATGGTGTTGGGCTTTGATTTAGTTTTTGGGTTTTGCATGTTCTCGTGTGTTATGTATTTGGGGTTTTGGTGTGTTTTACTTTGTGTATTTTACTGATTTTGTGGTTTTGAACCTTTATTTTGATTTTGATTTAGGGTTACATTAAAACTCACATACGCGCGACAAAATCTAGTTTTGGATTATAAAACTTCAATCTTTTTAATATAACAATAAAATAATAAAACACCTTGTTTGGTAGTTGGTACATCATGTGGTTTGGGTAGACACAAAAATGAACTCGTGAGTTGTATTAAATCACTAATCGGGAAACACAAACCTAAATTTTCGCTCTCTTAATTTCCTTGATTCATTTAACTATTATATTATCAATGGACGTCTAACTATTTAAGATGAGGAACTTATAACATACAAATATTGAAGGATCATGGGTTTGTCTCATTTTGAACAGTGAGCAATATATTTAGAATTGAGTCAGATGATTTTCTCAACATAAGATTCCTCTCGAGTGGGTTGGGGTGTTGTACTGACTAGAAAACGAATAGGTGAGTCGATTAAGATAACACATATTCTTCAAATACGTTGACGCTTTTATATCATATTGATCGTGTAAAATATTTGTTGTATTTATAACCATAAAAACTTAGGTTGACTTAATGAGGTCGTCTAAGTTGATTAACAGTCGACAACTTTTTACGATGATTAACACATCAGTTGAAAGCTGATCGAAAACCGTCAAGCCTGATCAACATAATAGTTTTTTACATACATGTTAGAGATGTTGTCATATTCTGAGGCATGTAGAATCCAAGTGTATTCAGTTATTATCTAAAAACTTATTCGTATTTGTTCAAATCCGAAAAATATACATCTATCTTCATTCGAATGATGCGGCGTGTGATGATATTCAAAAGACCAAAGTTTGAAGCATCTGATGTAGAATTATCACATTGCATAATGCTATATTGCTAAGCGGAAGTAAATACTTTAATGATTTTTATAGAAAATATGTCCTTCTGAAAAATAAGATAGTCAACTGTTATAAACCATCACGACACTCATAGATCTACTTCATAAACTTATTTAGCAGTGATAGATAGAAACATTAAGGGTGTTTTGTTTCGTACACCGTTGATTTGACAAGACCATGTAAACGGTCGTTTATGCCATTTTAAACGGCCGTTTAAGACCATGTAAACGGTCATTTAGTCGACCTGTAAACGGTCGTTTATCAGACCTGTAATGGTTGTTTGTAAAACCTGTAAACGGTCGTTTGTCATGATGCAAACACTCGTTTGTTTTATGTTAAACGGTCGTTTGCTTTTAATGACTTGACAACTCCAAACTCGTTTATTTTCTACCCATCCGAACACCTCTCAATATATACCACCATTTTTCACCATTATCTTCATTCTTTATCATCATCTTCTTCACCCCAATTTATACTACCATTCAAATCATCTTTTTCACCACATCCACAAAATTTACCTTCATAATCTTCTTATTATTTTTCTTATTAAAACAAAGGTTAGTTTATTATTATTATTATAATACAATTTAGTTTAATATATATTTTATTGTGTTACTGATTGTAATTATTTTAG
>BJCM01264533.1:0-14314 GCA_018326385.1 Flaveria bidentis
GTTTGTATTGATATATGAAAGTTGACAAATCACAGAGAATAATTACAACAAAAATCCTCTCTCTCTCCCGTCACCTCAGTACGAGGTTAACTATTCTATTTATAGATAAGACAAGATGCCTTTACAAAATGACTAAACTACCCCTGACCTATTACATCAGAAACTAGTCTAAGTCTTGATCCGCATCTCTGCTTGTTCATCATTATTAGTAGGTTGGTCATGCGCATTGGTTAATGCGGATGAACAAATACTTGTGCGCATTTGGTTGGTCATCCGCATTTGTCAATGCGGATGACCAAAGTCTTGTCCGCATCTTCTTTTGTTTTTCCGCATTAGTCAATGCGGGAGAGTAACTTGTTCTTCAGCACAAGTATTATGTCTTGCGCATTAGTTAATGCGGAAGAGTAAACACTTGTCTGCATCATATTTTTGTCTTCCGCATTGACTAATGTGGAAGATAACACTTGTTATTTTTCTTGCACATCTTCATCCGCATTGCATCTTGGACTTGTGGGATTTCAGCTGAACAATCATCAATTCACCCATTGAGTTGGCATGTATGATCCTTTCAGGGTGCAACAACATAGATCTGTACAAGTAGTAAGGCACCATCCTTTTCTTTGATAAACAATGTACAATCAATCACTCATCTTCGAAACCCGTGTTTCACAAGATGAGTCGAGAGCTTCTCATACCATGCTCTTGGGGCTTGATGAAGCCTGTATAGAGCCTTGTCTAGCTTGTAAACTCTGTCGCAATGATACGGATCCTCAAAGCCTTCGGGTTGCCTGACATACACTGTCTCTCGGATTTCACCATGAAGGAATGCACTCTTCACATCAAGTTGATAGACTTTAATCTTCATATACGATGCATAGGCTAGGAAGATACGGATGGCTTCCATTCTTACCACAGGTGCAAACACTTCGTTGTAATCAATTCCCTCGACTTGTCAAAATCCTTGAACTACTAGTCGACCCTTGTTTCTGATAATGACCCCTTGGTCATCTTTCTTGAATTTCAAGACCCATTTGGTCCCAATGACCTTAGCACCTTTAGGTCTATCCACCAGTGTCCATACACCTAACTTCTTGAACTGAAGAAGTTCTTCTTGCATGGCACTCACCCATTCCTCATCGTTTAGGGCTTCTTTGACATATTTTGGCTCAAACTGAGACACAATACATCGATACGCACCATCGTGAAGATATCCCTTTTCTATCACCGAGGCATAATTAGCTAAGTAAAGTTGATTTCTTGTCTGAACTCCTGATTTTACATCTCCAATGACATTGTCCAGAGGATGATAAACATTTAAGCGTGATCTAGGAGTGGTGGGTACAACTACCTCATAATCTAGATTGTGAACAGCAGGTTCGGTATCTGAGGCAATGGGAGTGTCAGGTTCCGAAGTGTCAGAGGCATCAACATCTGATGCTTGTGAACTTGCAGTAGTAGGAACCTGTTCCTCCTGATCCACCTTATCATTTGCCACGTCTTCATCATCAGAGGATGAGTCACTTACCTCAAGTGCTCCCCTAAAGAACTAGAAGACTCACCTTGTGTCACTGAGGTTGTCGGGACCAGTGATGTGTATTTAACTCTTCATACATCATTTTGGTCGATAACTCATCCTCAGAAGGGAAGAGAGGAATGCTGAAGGATTTAAAGAATCCATCAAAGTCGGAAAAAACGAGGGTCCTTTTCCAGCAGGAGAAGTGGTGTATCTTTGTACATCAACATTGCACCACACTTCTACTTGACCCGTTGAGTTATTGTAAACTCTCTTATGTGGTATGTTGTATCCTAAGAAAATCCCTTCTTCGGCCTTCTCGTTGAATTTCCCTGATTGAGTTTTCTTCAGCAGTGTACAAGGTGCTCCAAATGGTTCGAGGTACTCAAGATTAGGTTTACGTTGTTGGAGTAACTCGTAACATGTCTTACCATGACGTTTGACCACTAGGACTCAATTGAGAGTATAACATGCGTTAGCTACTGCCTTGTTCCAAAATTGGATAGGCAGATTCGAGTCTGCTAGCATCGTCCGGACTATCTCTATCAAGCTTCTATTCTTTCTCTCAGCAACTCCGTTCATTTGAGGAGTGTAGGCAGATGTGAACTGGTGCACAATTCCTTTTTCTTTGCAGAATGCCTCCATCTATTGATTCTTGAACTCGGTGTCGTTGTCTGAGTGAACTTGCCTTACCTTCAGCTTGTAGAGGGACTACAATGTACTTACTAGCTCTTTGAATGATTCAAATGTCTCTGATTTGGATTTCAGAAACATCACCCAAGGGAATGTTGAGTAATCATCTGTAACTACATAGCAGTACAAGTCGCCAGCAATGCTCTTAGTACTGACTGTGCCAAACAGATCCATGTGAAGGAGCTCAAGAGGCAGATAAATTGAGTGAACTTTCTTTACCTTATGAGACTTCTTCGTCTGTTTTCCCTTCTTACATGCGACACAAAAATCTGGTAATTGGAAGTTCTTGACATTTACGCCACGCACTAGATCATTCTGGATCAAGTGATTCATCTTCCGTGGATTAATGTGTCCCATTCTCCTATGCCAAGAGATGGAGTCTTTCTCTGTTGCCTTTGACAAGAAGCATTGTACTTGATGATCAGTTGTGGAGGCCTTTGAGAGGTCCAAGACATACAAATCGTTATATCTTCAAGTTGACATTAACACTTGGTCCTCCGAGATGACATAGTCCTTTTTCAGAACATAGCACTTCTTGTTGTCAAATACAACTTTGAAGTCTTTGTCACATATCTGGGATACAGAAAGCAAGTTATTTTGAAGTTGTTGAACATAGTTTACCTTATCAAACTTCACTTTCTGGTTTCTCACTTCCCCTTGAGCTGTGATGTAGCCTCCTTTATTTCCAGCAAACGAAACATGTCCTCCTTTAATTTGTTTGAAATTTGATAGAAGAGACAGGTTTCCAGTCATGTTTCTTGATGCATCGCTATCAACAATCCAAGTATTTGTAGAAGCACTATAGTGGACACCCTGCACATTTAAAAGGAAATGATTAGTTGAGGTTAGGGACAGAAGCCTTAACTGGCTTGGGTGACCCAGAGGCATCACATATCATTAATTCTACCCACTATCCATTTGAGGGAGAGGGCAGATCATTCTTCTTCTTGTGTTCATTATCAGACATTGAACTTGATTTTTCTTTCCATAAGCCAGTTTTGTGTAAGGCCTATTTATGATAAACAGACGACTGGCTTATGGTTTGAACTTTATGTTCACTAATTCTTCTTAGTGGAGTCATAGAACTCCTTTTGGAAGAACTTGGTTTAGTTTCATTAATTTCAACTTTCTTCCTTGGTGTCTGATAGTAAGGACAATGAGAAGCGATGTGTCCATTCTTTCCACATTTGTAGCATGACCTACTTTCAACATGTTGGTGGAATGGTTTATGTGGGGAAGTATGTGACACATGTTTAATTTAGGTTGTTTAGGTTTTGTCACTTCTTGTTTAGATGTTTTATCTTCTTTAACAAAATTAATTGTTTGAACATTTTTAACATCTTTACAATTTTGTTTATTTGGACTTAAACATGATGCATGTGTATGGTTAACTTGTTGGGTCTTTTTGGTTTCAGAATTAGACGTGTTTGAACCTGACTTTACCCTAACCCTTTCAAATTTTTCATCCAAATTAACAATAGGCACTTTACCTTTTGACTTTAAAATGGTCTCCTTTTGTTTAGTGACAGATTCAATAGTTCTACTTGTGGAATTTGGATCACTTACAAGAGGAGTGGACACCACATAATCCTTGATTGGGTTGTCATTAATTGTTTTTCATTTAGCATTCAACAAGGTCTCATGAGGTGGTGGAACCACTTTGTAACCAAAACCCTCCCCGTTGTTGCGTTCTCTCACTAAGTGCTGGACTATGTGAGAAGAACTGGTCGAACTATGCAGTTTTTGTTTTAAAGAATTAACTTTAACTTCCAAAATTGCTTTTTGTTTCTTAGTTTCTTCTAGGGAGTTTAATTAGAACTTTATGTCATTTGCTTGGTTAAAAGCTACAACTTCGGTTTCCCTTAGTTGTTTATTTAACTGTTCTATTTTTTCTTTGTAATTATGCTCATTTTGTTTTAAAATCCTGTTTGCTTCTGTACACAGTTGTAAGTCATTTACTAAGCTATCATTATGATCTAATAACCTAGAAAATTTTGAGTCTATGCTTTCTCTAAATTTATTACATTCATTACAAGCATAACTATCAAACAGTTGGTTTTTGGTACTTACCTGAGAAGATTCAGTTGAATCAGCCATCATAGTAGAGTTTGACTTTTCTGGTAGTGGTGATTCTAAACATGTTGAACTATGACCTTCTTCATTCAAGTAATTGACTAGATTTGTAGTTTCTTCATTATTCAACATCACGAGTTCCACTGCTATATCACTTTCACATGTAAAGTCGCCATCCAAACCCTCAACACATGCAATGTTGGATTCTCCCGGAGATACAAACCGAAAGGTCCAATCTTGCCCTTCGTCATCTTGAGCAGTCAAGGCCTTAGGATCCTTTCTTGACGATGCAGTACTACTTGTGGGTTTATCTTGGTGATTGAAGGATGAGAATGGATTACCATTGCTTGTCTTCTTGGGCTTCACACATTCACGTTTGAAGTGCCCTTACTCTCCATAGTTAAAACAGGTAACTTTGGTTTTGTCAAAACCAAAGGTTGTATCCTTTGTGGCTATCAAGTTTTGTCATGTCTTCTTAACAAACTTCTTCGCCCTCCAGACAGCACTATCAAGAGCCCACATAATGTCCATCCTTTCTAGCTCATTCTCGTTAACTTGCTCGTAGTCTTCCTCTGCCAGATGACAGTTTCCTATCCTTCCTACAACTAGACCGTCATAGGAGTGAATGATAGCTGCTAGGAAGTCCATATGCTTCTTTGCTACCTCTACAGTCACATTACCGAGATTCTCGGTCTTCAATTTTGTAGCGTTGGCTTTAGGTGCTATGTAATGGGTGCAAGATGACCCTGACGTGTCAGATCCTAAAGTAGTGTAACACTCGGTTATTTATTAATTTTGAAGCCGACGAATAAAGAAGTAAAGAAATAAAGTCCAAAGTCGAGGGATCATACTCGCTAACGAGAAAAAGTTGGGCACGTGGTGATATTTGTAGGGAGAGGGCAGCCATAACCCTCTACCCACACCCACATTTTCAGCCAAAGAAAAAGGAGAAGAGAGAAAGAAGAGAAAAAGGGAGAAAAGTTGGTTCGGGCTGGTTCGAGTGAGCCAAAATTGTTGAGAATCGAGTCAAATCGAAGCTCTACTCATTGTGGTTGCTTGTGTGAGTTCTAGGACCGCTCCTTTAAACGTTTTTGAATGATTTTGGGGCTGGAACACATCTGAAAATCGGTTTTTTGAGGGCGTGCATGTTTGACCTGTTTGTGTATGTGTATGTGTGTGTGATGCGTTTGAGCCTTGTTTGTGAGCTTGTGTGTGCTTGAATGGTGTTGTGGTATGCATTCCTAAGGTTTAGGATGGTTGATTTGGGCTTAGAATGAGTTTGGATGAGCTTGGAGGTCGAAAATGGCATATTAGGTTCGGGATGAACTGCATTCTGCACCAGCTAGGGCTAGGTGACCGAATGGAGCCCATACGGCCGATTGAAGTGCGATTGGTGTTCATTCGCACGATTGGTGTCCATTCGCATGACTGGGAGTTCATTTGCACGATTGGGGGTCCAGTCGCATGAGTGCTCATCCGCATTAGTCCCATTCACATGAGGTTCATCCGCATTAGTTCCATTCGCATGAGGTCCATCTGCATTAAGTCCATTCGTACGATTGGGTATTCATTCGCATAAGTGTTCATCCGCATTGCTCCAATCGCATGATGTTCAATCACATCGAGGCCATGCGACTGAAGGGTGTCCATACGCCCGAATAGGGCTATTGCACCCAAGGAGAAGTGTAGTTTAACTTCTGACTTTCGGGGGAAAGTGCAGATGTAAGTTTGGACGTAAAGGTTCCCGTAAGTTCATGTAAGATGATTGTTGAGGCCTTAGAGAGCATGTTGGGCATGATGATAATGTTGATGTTGCATGATTATGCATGTTATGTATGTATGATGTTGCCCTGTATGATGCTGATGAATGTGTATGTTATGTTCCTTATCTTGATATAAGTTTATCGTTCCTATGGCTTTACATGTCATGTTAATGAATGAAATGAAGTAGTATGTAACGTAAAGTGAAAGATAATGAAAGAGGAACATGAAGTAAGAATGCATGCATTAATGAACGATGAAGTAATGAAAGTCTTGCAAGCATTGTATGTCGGGACACGCCTTAGGTAGTGTGACTATTTGGTGCCGAGCACCACCGATGAAGGTCTTTTATAGGCTTAGGTCCAGTACCACGAGAATGAAGGGCATAGCATATGACAATGGTATATCTGAACTTTACCTTAGGTACTGTGACCATTTGGTTCCGAGCACCACCGATGAAAGTCTTTTATCGGCTTAGGTCCAGTACCACGAGAATGAAGGGTAAAGTTCATGGTGATGACGAAAGGAAAAGATGTAATGATGAAGGAACGAATGAAAGTAAGAATGAATGAATGAACGGAAGTTAATGAACGATGAAGATAATGATATTATCTATGTGTACGTATGTTGTATGATCACATGAAAGTAAAGTATGGTTTTAACGTAAGAAAGTATGTTTTATTTTATAAAACTAAAACTCACTCAGCAACGCTGACTTTGATATGTTTCCAGTTGGTAGGTAATGATTGCTGAGGATGGCACGAGGTGGCTACTCAGCTCTTTTGGATGGCATTCTTTTGTTAATGTTTTTGCATTGTAATGCGAACGAATGATGTTTTGAAATGAACGCTTGTATTAACTTGCAAAAGCATTTGTAATGATATGAAAAGTTATTTTTATGTTTCCGCTGCAACGTTTTATGAATGATTAAATGTAATTATATGTTTTATGAGCAATGATTGGTCAGCTGTAAGTGTCCCGGGAACGGGGCCATATAAGTTGGTATCAGAGCCAAAGTTTAAGTGAAACGGGTAAAATTTTCAAAATAAAACTTAACTTAAACTGAGAATGGGACAGAAAGGGAAGGGATGCCAATCTGAGTAGCTGCGTGCCATCAAGTATTTTCGTAAAGTTAACGGGTATTATGTGCGCATGTGATGTGTTATGTGTTGTATGTAAATTTAAATACTAATGTAGTCAGGACAAGTAATGCTTGGGGTATGAAGAGTAAAGTAAGTGGCTAATCACAACTGGACACTGTAATTAGGGATTTACTATACTTGACATGAACTGAGCTATTCCCTTGAATGATTGTGTTGGTGTTTGAATCTTTCAGTATGCGTATGAATGGCCGGTGGTAGATCTATGAAAGCCTCTCGTGGTGAAGGTCACGGTGCTGAATTGCGACCCAAGAGAGGGAGACCCAAAGTTGAGAAGGTGGTTCATGAAGAACTAAAGACCCCTCATCCAAAGGGTAGCGACGAGAGCGCCAATCTGAGAGCCTCAATAAAGGAGGCTGTTATGGAAGAAGTTCATCAGGTCATGCAGACAATCTTACCGTCTGTGGTGACTGAAGTGATTAAGGCGGTACGGGAAGGGGAAAGAAAAGAGAGGAACAAGTCCTCGGGAGGACGAGAGCAACCAGAGCCGGAAACGGTTCCCTCTGATGATGAGGAAGAGGAAGAAGAAGAGTCTGTGCCGGAGGTGGCACGAGGCTATAACTACGGGGCGTTTATAAGATGCAAGCCCCCAACTTTTGATGGTAACGGCACTGTTGCTACCGCTCACTGGTGGGTGAGAGAAATGGAGGTTGTTCTTAATATCAGCGAGTGCCGGGAGGACCAGAAGGTGAAGTTTGCTACCCACTCATTTGTAGACTCGGCTCTGTGCTGGTGGGATAATATATTCCAAGCCAAGAGTAGTCGAGCGATCGGGAGAATGAGATGGTCAGAGTTGAAGAAGTTGGTGATCGAGGAGTTCTGTCCTCATAGAGAGATAGATAAGGTGGAGAGAGAATTCTTGCAGCTGGAGGCGGGAACCATGACACACCAGCAGTACACCACAAAGTTCAACGAGATGGCACGTCTGGTGCTAGATCAGGTGACGCCTCTGTCACAGAAGATTAAGAGGTACATTCAGGGTTTGTCGACGGACATCCGTAGGCATATGATCATCGCCCGACCGAGCAAGTTTAGGTCGGCGGTGGATTTGGCAGGGAGGTTATATGATAAGAGGGCTGTGCTGGTCGTGGCTAAAGGTGGCAGGAAGGGTGGAGGTGATCGAAACTAGCAGGGGAAGAGGTTTGGTCGGGGTTATGTCTCGACGGGTAACAAGAAGGCACGAGTGGATAACCGTCGTGTGGTCACATCAAGTGCGGGGTCGAAGAGGTGTGGTAAGTGTGGAAGGGAGCATAGTAGGGAGTGCATGTTTGGGTCGAACTTGTTCTTCAAATGTGGGAAGGCGGGGCACATGGCAAAGGACTGTCGTATAGTCTGGTGCTATAACTGTGGTGAAAAGGGTCACATGAGTAGGGATTGCAAGAAACCGAGGGCTGAGGGTTTCGGGGCGAAGAAGACGGGAGGTGAAAGGCCGAGGGCGAGCGCCAGGGCATTCACTATGACACAAGAGGAAGCTAGGATGGACCCTGATGTCATGTCCGGTACGTTTCTAGTGAACCAAACTTTAGCTTTTGTGTTATTCGATTCGGGTGCCAGTAAAAGTTTTATTTCTGCTGCTTTTTGTGCTAAGCTACCTATTAGTAGTAGACGTGTTCATCCGCCCTTCGATGTAGAAACTGCCATAGTTAAGTCTACTAGGATTTCTGAAATGATAGAATACTATGATGTGGAGCTAGAAGGTCATAAGTTTCCTGTTAGACCATTCGTGATGACCTTAGGTGGTTTTGATTTGGTTCTTGGAATGGATTGGTTAGTGGACTCCGAGGCGAACATTGTTTGTCGTAAGAAAATGATTTGGTTAACAGCGCCTGGCGGGAGTTTGGTAACTGTTTATGGGGATCGGGTTACTACGATTCCGAAAGTAAACTCAATGGCGGTGGCGGGAAAGTATATGAGGCGTGGATGTTGTGCCTACTTGGCCTATGTAAAGGTTGTGGATACGCCAACACCACAACTATCCGATGTACCGGTTGTGTGTGACTTTCCAAATGTATTCCCAGAAGACTTATCAAGAGTGCCACCTGACCGAGAGATCGAGTTTCAGATTGATCTGATACCGGGTGCCCAACCTGTTGCCAAGGCACTGTATCGGTTGGCTCCGACGGAGATGAAAGAGTTGATGGAGCAGTTGCAAGAGCTGCTTCATAAGGGGTTCATTAGACCGAGTATCTCCCCTTGGGGTGCTCCAGTCCTATTTGTAAAAAAGAAAGACGGTAGTATGAGGATGTGCATTGACTACCGTGAGCTGAACAAGTTGACAGTGAAGAACCGATACCCCTTACTGAGAATAGATGATTTGTTCAATCAGCTTCAAGGTGCCAGTTGGTTTTCAAGGATAGATCTTCGATCTTGTTACCATCAGCTGAGGTGAAGGAGCAAGACATTCCTAAAACAGCTTTCCGCACGCGCTATGGTCACTACGAGTTTTTGTCATGTCTTTTGGTTTAACCAATGCGCCATCTGCTTTTATGGATTTGATGAATCGAGTGTGTCGGTCGATGTTGGATAAATCAGTGATTGTGTTTATTGATGATATCCTGATTTATTAAAAGAATGAAGAGGAGCATGTTGGTCATATTCAGGAGGTTCTAGAGACGCTAATAAAGGAGAAGTTGTATGCCAAGTTCTCTAAGTGCGCATTCTGGTTGCGCGAAGTTCAGTTCTTGGATCATGTGGTGAATCCGGATGGGATAATGGTGGACCCGGCTAAGGTGGAGGTGGTGATGCAATGGAAGTCTCCAAAGACGCCATCCAAGATTCGTAGATTCTTGGGTATGGTGGGCTACTACAGAAGATTCATCCAAGACTTTTCCAAGATCGCTTCTCCACTAACCAAGTTGACCTGAAAAGATGTAAAGTTTATATGGGGTCAAGATCAAGAGAAGGCGTTCGATGAATTGAAGAAGAGGTTGACTCAAGCTCATATTCTGTCATTACCCGATGGAAGCGAAGATCTGGTGGTTTATTCTGATGCTTCCTACTCGGGGTTGGGGTGCGTGTTAATGCAAAGAGGGAAGGTTATAGCCTATGCATCCCGACAGTTGAAGGTTCATGAGGTCAACTACCCCACTCGTGAATTGGAGCTAGCAGTTGTGGTCTTTGCACTAAAGATTTAGAGGCACTATCTTTACGTGATGAAGTGCACCATTTTCACTGACCACAAGAGCTTGAAGTACTTCTTTGAGCAGAAAGATCTGAAAATGAGACAGAGACGATGGCTGGAGCTTATAAAGGACTATGATTGTGAGATCCATTACCATCCGGGCAAGGCCAACGTGGTGGCTGATTCCCTTAGTCGGAATGAGAGGCCCGAGCCGATTTGGGTGAAAGCATTCAGCTGATCATGACCTCTTATGTGATGAAGCAAGTCAAAGAATTTCAAGGTGAGGCATTGAAAGAAGATCATCTTAACTCTAAAAGGATGAGAGGTCTGGTCGCAGAATTGGGTGAAAACAAGCTTGGTGTTAGAACTCGATTCGGGAGAACGTGGATTCCTCGGTTTGGGGATTTACGGGTGAAGATTTTTGATGAAGCTCACAAGACTCGATACTCCATTCATCCAGGTGCCACAAAGATGTATGAAGACATGAAGAAAGATTATTGGTGGCCGGGTATGAAACGCGGCGTGGTGGAGTACGTGAATAAATGCCTTTCTTGTCTACAGGTGAAGGCCGAGCATAAGAAGCCGTATGAAGATCCAACCTTTGGATATGCCGGAAAGGAAGTGGGAGCACATCACCATGGATTTCGTTACGTAGTTGTCGCGTACTCCGAAAGGGTACGATGCCATATGGGTGATTGTTAACCGTTTGACGAAGAGTGCTCACTTCCTAACGATTTGCGAGACATATTCATCTAAGAGGTTGGTTGATCTGTTTATCAAGGAAATTGTAACTTGCCATGGTGTGCCGGTGTCTATTGTATCTGATCGTGACACCCGGTTTACATCCAAATTCTGGAAGAAATTCCATGATGCCATGGGGATGAGGTTACATATTAGCACTGCTTATCATCCCTAAACTGATGGTCAGTCAGAAAGGACCATTTAGACATTAGAAGATATGCTTCGGGCATGTGTGATTGATTTTGGGGGAAGTTGGGATAACCACCTATTGCTAGCCGAATTCTCATACAACAACAGCTTTCATGCCAGCATTGGTATGCCACCATATGAGATGCTATATGGTAGGAGATACAGAACACCAGTTTGTTGCGGTGATATTGGTCAAAAGGAATTGGGGAGCGTCGAGGTAATCGAGGGTACGAATGAGAAGCTTGAGAAGATCAAAGCCTTCATGAAGGCAGCCAAAGATAGACAGAATTCGTATGCCAATAAACGACGCAGACCGATTGAATTCCAGGTTAGTGACCGGGTTATGTTGAAGGTCTTACCTTTGAAGGGCATTATCCGATTCAGGAAGCGGGGCAAGTTGAGCCCAAGGTACATAGGCCCTTTCCGAATCATCGCTCGAGTAGGAGAGGTGGCCTATAGATTGGAGTTACTGGATGAGTTAAGTGGAATTCACCTGACATTCCATGTATCTCATCTAAGGAAATGTTTGGCAGATGAAGATATGATTGTTCCACTGAAGGATATCAAAGTAGACGAATGGCTCAATTATGTGGAGCAACCAGTGGCAATCATCGACCGAAAAGAGAAGAGGCTGAGAAATAAAGTGGTTCCTCTTGTGCGTGTACAGTGGAAGCACAGGAAGGGATTCGAGTCAACATGGGAGATTGAGGAAGAAATGAGACATCATTACCCACGTTTGTTTGAGGAATAACAGGTTTCAGGGACGAAACCTATTTAAGGGGGATGGACTTGTAACACCCGGTTATTTATTTATTTTGAAGCCGACGAATAAAGAAGAAAAGAAATAAAGTCCAAAGTCGAGGGACCAAACTCGCAACGAGAAAACGTTGGGCATGTGGTGATATTTGTAGGGAGAGGGAAGCCATAACCCTCTCCCCACACCCACATTTTCAGCCAAAGAAAGAGGAGAAGAGAGAAAGAAGAGAAAAAGGGAGAAAAGTTGGTTCGGGTTGATTCGAGTGAGCCAAAATCGTTGAGAAGCGAGTCAAATCAAAGCTCTACTCGTTGTGGTCGCTTGTGCGAGTTCTAGGACCCTTCCTTTAAACGTTTTTGAATGATTTTAGGGCTGGAACACATCTGAAAATAAGGTTTTTAAGGGCGTGCATGTTTGACCCGTTTGTGTATGTGTATGTGTGTGTATGATGCGTTTGAGCCTTGTTTGTGAGCTTGTGTGTTCTTGAATGGTGTTGTGGTATGCATTCCTAAGGTTTAGGATGGTTGATTTGGGCTTAGAATAAGTTTGGATGAGCTTGGAGGTCAAAAATGGCAGATTAGGTTCGGGATGAACTGCATTCCGCACCAGCTAGGGCTAGGCGACCGAATGGAGGCCATACGGCCGATTGAAGTGCAATTGGGGTACATTCGCACGATTGGGGTCCATTCGCACGACTGGGAGTTCATTCGCACGATTGGGGGTCCAGTCGCATGAGTGCTCATCCGCATTAGTCCCATTCGCATGAGGTTCATTCGCATTAGTTCCATTCGCATAAGGTCCATCCGCATTAAGTCCATTCGTACGATTGGGTGTTCATTCGCATAAGTGTTCATCCGCATTGGTCCAATCGCATGATGTTCAGTCGCATGGAGGCCATGCGACTGAAGGGTGTTCATACGCCCAAATAGGGTTGTTGCACCCGAGGAGAAGTGTAGTTTAACTTCTGACTTTCGGGGGAAAGTGCAGATGTAAGTTTAGACGTAAAGGTTCCCGTAAGTTCATGTAAGATGACTGTTGAAGCCTTAGCGAGCATGTTGGGCATGATGACGATGATGATGTTGCATGATTATGCATGTTATGTATGTATGATGTTGCCCTGTATGATACTGATGATTGTATGTTATGTTCCTTATCATGATGTATGTTTATCTTTCCTATGGCTTTACATGTCATGTTAATGAATGAAATGAAGTAGTATGTAACATAAAGTGAAACATAATGAAAGAGGAACATGAAGTAAGAATGCATGCATTAATGAACGATGAAGTAATGAAAGTCTTGTAAGCACTGTATGTCGGGACATGCCATTAAGGTGTTAGCCCAATGTTGTGCGGGTTCGCTACCCTGGGAGGATGCACATCGGGGTCTTTCTTTGTGATTGACCGTATGGATGAACCATTGTTGCGTGCCTTAGGTGTTGTGACCATTTGGTGTCGGGCACCATCGATGAAGGTTTTTTTATAGGCTTAGATCCAGTACCATGAGACTGAAGGGCATAGCATATGACAATAGTATACCTGAACTTTACCTTAGGTATTATGACCATTTGGTGCCGAGCACCACCGATGAAGGTTTTTTTATAGGCTTAGGTCCAGTACCACGAGAATGTAGGGTAAAGTTCATGGTGATGACGAAAGGAAAAGATGTAATGATGAACGAATGAATGAAAGTAAGAATGAATGAACGGACGGAAGTTAATGAACGATGAAGATAATATCATTATTATTTATGTGTACGTATGATGTATGATCGAATGAAAGTAAAGAATGGTTTTAACGAAAGAAAAGTATGTTTTATTTTATAAAACTAGAACTCACTCAGCAACGCTGACTTTTTATGTATTTCCAGTTGGCAGGTAATGATTGCTGAGGATGGCACGGGGCGGCTACTCGGCATTTGGATGGCATTCTTTTGTTTGTGTTTTTGCATTGTAATGCGAACAAATGATGTTTTGAAGTAAACGCTTGTATTAACTTGCAAAAACATTTGTAATGATATGAAACGTTATTTTTTGTTTTATATAGTGATATGTCTGGTGTTATCGAGTATTTTTCCGACCAGCATCAAACACAAATATATTTGGGCATTATTATTATTATTATTACTACTTCTATTATTATTGTTATTATTATTATTATTATAACTATATAAATATTTAGTATTTATATACTTAAGTGTTTAAATAAAAAATACTCAATCAAATAGCTAGTATTATGTTATAATAATATAAATAATAAAGGTAAATAATTCAATATCAATTTAAAGCATTATAAATAAGATATCATATA
>BJCM01264534.1:0-19894 GCA_018326385.1 Flaveria bidentis
TATATATATATATATATATATATATATAGGGTATTTTTGTCTTTTTACATACACTTAACGGAATAAATGTATGGAGATTACTGACCCGGGCTTAATTGTGACAAGTTTTAACACGGTGGTTAAACCAGGCATTTTTAAACTATTGGATGAAAAACGTTATAACCACCAAACCACAGGGATTAAAAACGTAATTTACTCATATAAAAACTACTTGAAAGAAATTAATTAAATGGACTAGCTAAATTGATGGTGAATTAAATTTGTTGACCTATTATTAGTTATTGAGTTAAATAATAAACTAGATTTATGAACTAATTTAAAGTGAATTAGGTTAAACTAAAGATTATAAATACATAGGATCTTTAACCTATTTTATGTATGAGCTTCACCTATATTCTAATACCAACTATTAAGCTAGAGTATTTATATTAGCATAAGAAAGCATTAATATTTGGTGACTAAACTTTAGTCACGACTCTAATGATTTTATCAATGTATTTAAAACCGGATAAAATATCGAACCGACATTCTTACCGGTTCATTGGTCGGATCGGTCGAACTGGATTTATGATGCAGTCGGAAACAGAGAGATAGATAATTGAACCTGTTGATTCAACGAGAATACCAGAAACAATCCTTCTAACTATCATTGATTCACAAAGAATACCGATGATCAGGGTTACACTAACACACGGTGATAGAGAGAAAACAAATTTTTTATAAACTTCAATAATCCTTTCACCCATCTCTTACAAGCATATAAAGAAATAAAGCAAAAGTCGAATGGGCCACAAAACATAAACGGACCGAAAACTGGGCCAAATGTAAAGTTCAACAAAATGTAAAAATAAGACAAAAATGTAAATAACTCATAAAATAAGCAGTTTTTGGGCTGAAACAATGACCCAAACCGCCCTTGGCATTTGAGAAAACGGGCTCCTCGCTCCGACGGTCGTTTTGACTGGTCACAGGCTCAAAACAGAGACTTCTAGCCCAAGTTATGATCGTTTCAGTGAAGCCCCTTTTGATAAGCGATCTTGAGCCTCCAAAAATATTAAAGCTTGCTCATCCACGCTTGACTAAGAATGAATGACTTTATAAATAATATATTTAAATATTTGAAATATATATATACACACAATCAACTAAATCCTAAAGATTGAAACGCAAGCCAATTTTTGATGTACAAATTATTGGGCCCTAAATAAACCTTAGGTCTTTGAGTAATGACCAACCCATCAAAAATTAGGTTGAATATTTAAATAGGGGTCATGTTGATATTAATGATGATTAGGATTTATGTTCTTTTCCTTATTTACGCTCTCACCACAAATCATCATCCAAGATCTCTTAAGCTTATTCCAAGTGTGATTTCTCTTTCACATTTCGAACACTTCATTCTCTTATTAAATCCATTCATGTTGTCACAAGTTTGGATCCAATTAAGGTCTGCTTGTTTGGTGTCATGATTGTAGAATCATGTTGAAACTATAGTTCCAAGTCTAGGTCTAGAAATCAACATGAAAGAGGAGAAGTATGGGCTTTTCGGTTCGACCATCACTCCCGATTCCCGGTTTGACCAGTAGCTGGGTATCAACCAGCCTGGTAACGTCAACACTAAACGAGTCAGAATAGATCGGACCGCTCTCCTTACCGAATCCTGATTGGACCAGCTGATCCGATCCGGACGTGAAAACACAAGATTTTATCAAACAAAACAATAAACTACAAAGAACTATATATACTAATATTAACATATAACTTATTCTCAAAGCTAAGCTTTCTAATTCAAGATACACTTACCAAATAAGCCAATAACGAAAAATAAATAAAATTAAAACAAATCACTAAATACAATTTTAAGGATATGATCTGTTTACATGTGAACCAAATCATCCTTCAAATTCTTGGTTCAACTAAATTCACCCACTTAACTTGTAAAATCAAGAATAATAAGGGGTCGTGGGGGCGTCGAACCGCCCCCCTCCCCCCGTTTTTTCCCTCAGTAGTGGAAATTTATACGTACTTCATCAAAAAAAAATTATACGTATGGAGTCCGCCCCCCTTGATTAGGATCCCGTGACTTCTCCCCCCAAACAATACTTCAAGCTCCACCACAACTCATATACATTTAGTTAAATGTCGGCATGGTTCGTTAAAACAAATTGATTCTACTGTTAAACTATTTAATGAATAGCAACACCTTATTAGATTTATTTTCATATATTTTATGACTCTGAATGTTAGGGGGATGGGAGATTTAAATAAGTTTTACGTTCAAGAAACCCAATTCTTTGGTAACCAGCTGCCAATCAATCATATGTAGGGTCATAAGCAGGCTGACGATGAATTTGTGAACACTCAAGGTAGATAAAGGGGGTTAGGCTTAATTTAGGACCTTTGTGTTTTTAGCAAACATATGGTATCCAAAGGAAGTCATTTCCTCCATATAAGTGGATTCGTTGTAGGAGTTGTAGATCTATTAAATGTGATTAATGTATATTCTCCTCATGATATAGCTTCTAAACGAATCTTATGGGAGAAAATTCTCAATCTAATGGGTCATTATATGGTCTATGAGTGGTATTAGAGGATTTGAATAAAGTATGAACATCAGAAGATAGACTAAATTCATATTATAATGAAAGGGGGCGAGGGAATTTAACAATATCTTATTCAGGGTAATTCTAAATGAATACCATATGGAGTTCACTTTCTCAACCCAAGATGGCTCAAAGTTAAGTAATATAGATTGAATCTTTGTATGTGATCATTTCCTGAATGGGAGGCCAGAAGCGTTGTTTTAGAAGCCTTATGACTACTTGATCAAAAGAATTAAAAGAATTAGAAGCCTCATGACTACTTGATCAAAAGAATTAAACGAGTTAGAAGAATTAGAAGCCTCATGACTGTTGGAGTAAAGTTGGATCTCAATATTATTAGTTAATCATGAAATAAATATGTAAATAACAATGTTTCACATGTGAAGTGAAACGGGTCATGTGGGTAAGTAGATGGGTCGATAGGTAGTTAATTTACCTACTATTTTGTGTATATACAAGTGCAGTGTTTAATCTAGTATACCAAGACCTAAAAATGACTACTTGATCTAAACAAAAGGTAAAAGTAAAATGGGTGGTCGAGGGAGATGAAAATACAACATTCTTTCACGGATCGGTTCAATAACATATTACATTAAATCAGATGGATTGGTATTAACAAGGAACGATGCTCACCACCTAATCTGATAAAAAATCATGCTTGGAAGCTCTTTAAAGATAAGTTTAAGGAGCTGATAAGGTCAAGATCAAAGGAAGAATGTTAAAACATTAAAAGGTTGTCTAATGAGGAAGCAAAGTCTAATATGCAACTATGCTCGATAAATGAAGTAAGGAGGGCAGCATGGGATTGTGACAGCGAACGAGCTTTAGGTCCAGATGGTTTTAACTTTAATTTTTTAAGCATTTCTTAGAGTTGTTAAAGATGGATATCTATGATATTATTAATTTCTTTTATGAGTTTGGATCTATTAACAATGGACGTGGTTTGTCTTTTATCTATCTCACTGACAATGTTTTTGATTCGTAATTCTTCAATGATTATCTAAGACTATATCTAGACTGATTTCTAATCAGATAAAGTTGATAATTGGCTCGGTCATCTTGTGATGTCAAATGGCTTTTCTCTCTTGAGGAGTATTTTAAAAGGCCCATTAATACTTAATGACATGTTATCTTGGATCTGGATATCAAAGCTCCAGAAAATGTTTTTCAAATTAGATTTTGATAAGACTTTAAACTTTTAATCTTGAGAGTTTATTGGTTCAATTTTTGCCCAAATGAACTGCTTGCTAAAGTGGGGTCATGGGTGAAGGGAGTTCTTAAATGTTCACGGGCCTTGGTGTTAATTAGCATATCACCCACATAGGAGTTTTAATGCAATCGGGGAATGAGACAAGGGTACCGTTATCTCCTTATTTATTTATATTGACCATGGAAGCACTTAACTACTTGTTTAACAAGGCGGTAGATTTGGGGGTATTTCACGATGATAAAAAAGATAGTGATTTTGAAATTGGATATTTAAAAGAATTGAATTTGGTATATTGGAAAAAGGTAGTGGAAGTATAAGTTAAACCCGAGTAAACTATGGCGAAGAACTATCTGATTCGATCCATGATTACCCTCGTTGCCCATCTCTTATTCCATGAAGCTGATTGTAAAATTTCCCAATCTATTTGCGATTGAGAGGCAAAAGAGGTGCTTGGCCATGGAATGTAATCTGATGTTAAGACTCGATTAAAAACAAGTTATTATATCGTTCTTAGCTACCTTTATTGTGTAAGGGTAAGTAAGGTCGTATCCTCAGCGAATATGTAGAAAGTGTTTAACAATATGACTCGATTAACAAAAAATAACAACTTTGAAAATTTTAGAACTTTAGATGAATTAATGAATACAATTGCATAAAGCAACAATCTTTAAACCAATTTTGATTAAGTAATGAAAGACAATTCTTCCGGATTTTCAATTCCACAAGATCCACAATTGATACTTTTAAATTAACTTCAAGATGTTAACTTTAGATTTAAGTGATAACAAAGGAAAAATATTTTAAGATTTGTTCATTCACAATGTTGCTAATTTCTTAATGAGCCCACAATGCAAGGAAACCGAAAACTGATAATCAATCAAACAACTGTATTTATAAGCAAATTGTTTAAAACGATCAAATAATAAAACTTCAATCAATCACTCAATCTTCATCACAATAAACTAATCCAACATACCAATTGTCTCACTTGACAAGAATTATACTCTCAAAAGCAATCAAGAGAATCTAGCCACATATCATCTTCAATAAATCTTCAATATTTCTTTGATAATGATGATCAATGATGATTGGGAAGATGTTAGGAAGCTTGAAAGCACCTAAAATCTCCTTGAAATCACCTATTTTTTGGCTTGGAAAAGTTCTTCTTCGACTTGGGTTTGATGTAGCTTAAATAAACTTGAAGATCCATATAATCCGAAAAGTAGTTTGGGACCGGCGTATCATACACCCACATGGGCGTATCCTCTGCCCACATGGGCATATCATAAGCCCAAGGCAGTTTCCATACACTCAACATTTTGTTATTTTGTCAAAATACGCCCACTAATACGACGTTAATACGCCGCCCGACATGTTGTACGCCCAAATATAGCGTATCATACGTCGGTATGCTTCTAATTCTGCCTTTTCTTGTAACTTTTGATAGTTATATCTTCGGTTCTTGTAGTTCCGTGTTTTGCTTCTTTTTGTAAAAAATAAGTTTTCTTTAGCTCCAAAACCCTATAAATCAAAACACAAACAATTTAAACCTTTTCTACCATAATCACGATGTAAAATCAAGCTTTTAAATTAATTAAACACCAAAATATTAACACATGATCAAAATGACTGATGATTGTAGAAGGAAGATGAAACTTTGGATGAAACTGGGTGTGCTTGCCATCAACTAGTTGGAATTATTACATGCATGCGAATCTATAATTTCATAGGATCTTTTGATGCATTGATAGTCTTGGGTTAGACTTATGCCTGTTGTGTTGGTTATGTTCTTGAAACTGCTTACCATGTATTTTATTCTAGTATGGTGGCAACTAAAGTTTGGTAGCTTGTTTCCCTATGGTGTGGCGTCTAACCATTTTATGCATTCTCAATCTAGGACCTCTTGAAAGTGCATATTCATTTATCCTATGGACTAATTAAAGAAGAAACAATTGACTTGATGGTTCTTACCTTACTATGGTGCATACAAAAGGCACGAAATAATGTCGTATTCAAAGCAAAAAAGTTGTCACATACCAAATCCTAGGAGATATAAAGTGTGAACCGTTAAAAGGGGTGATGCACTTTACAACACAACAACAAAACTGAGGAGAGTCCTTTAGAACACTTAGTAGATCAAATAGAGACCTGGTTAACTACTATAAGAGATACTAAGAACACAATTAAAAGAGAGACATAAGAAGATAGCAACACAAGTATTTTGGTTTTAAGAATGCAGTATATTGCTTCTCAAGTTCTCTTATAAAGTGTTACAAAGCATAATGGAAAGTTACAAGCACATGATATACATATACTACATCCTACAGCTAGCCATACTTTGAGGGTCAGCTGGATACATAAGACTAGACAACAAAATCAAATGTAGAGTCAAAAGGCAGATTGCCTTTTGACTTGTGACTTGTGACTATGACATGCCATAGCTCACATTCTAATATATTACAAAAAGGATAAAGTACATAAAGTAAAAAGCTCAGACTCAAGACCAATGTACAGTTTACCAAAAGCATGGACCTTTTCACCAACTTGTGAAAGTTGGTGAGTCAAACAGAGTTGCAGCGGAAAGGTGGTCCAGGTATATGGAAAAGTACATCAGATAATAGCATGTACATAAAAGTCTTCGAAAGAAATTTATCTTCATAAACTTGGCTTCGGAAGACTTTGTCTTTGAAGCTTCGGAAGACTATTTGGCTTCGGAAGATATTGGTCTTGGCTTTGGAAGATTTTACACTTAGAATATTTCTTGTGTAAGATGTAAAACTTCGAAGCATCTCTACTTCAGTGCATGCGTGTAGAGAGACTTTGGATGCTTTGAATATTTTGACTGCATTAGACTTATTGAAATCTTTACAATCTCCCCCTAGGCTGATGCTGCCAAAACATTTGAAGATCTTCACCAGTTAACAGTCCTCATCATGATGATGACCAGACCCTTTTTCATTAGATGGTCAGGATCACTCAGACTTTCATAGTATGTTTTCATCTCAAAAAGATCATGTAGAGGTAGGTTAAATAAGTCTTGCCATGTGTACATATTCTCACCACCTTGATTTCTAATCACATGCCATCTTTCTGGATTAGTTGTAAAGGTCCAAGATAAGATGGGTCTCTTAGAAGCAAGAGGAGTCACTTGAATTAGAGTTGATTGGGTGTAAGGCCCCGTTCCCAGGACGCTCACAGCTAGTCAATCATTGCACATAAAACATAAATTTACATTTACACTTCATAAAACATCGCAACGGAACAATAAAATAACTTTTCATTTCATTATTAATGCCAAGTAGCTGCCCCATGCCATCCTCAGCAATGCTCACCTGCCAATTGGAAAATGCATAAAAAGTCAGCTTTGCTGAGTGAGTTCTAGTTTTATAATAAAACATACTTTACTTTGATTAGAACCGTTCTTTACTTTTGCATGTGATCACACATCATACGTACACATAGATAATATCATTATTATCTTCTTTTACTATTCACCACATACTTTCTTTAACTCTTTCCTTCTTTATAACATTCTTCATCACTATCTGGATCAGTGACATCAGCTATGCCCCAAACAAAAGGGGTACTGGGCCGAAGTTCATAATTGACTTCCACACTGCACATAGTCTGGCACCAGCACCAGGGTAAGCGATAAAGATCCCAACTGTATTCTACACCCCCAACATTATGCATAACTCGGGTACTAGGCCGAAGATCATAAATGACTTCCACACTGCACAGAGCCTGGCACCAGCACCGAGGTGGGTAACCACTATAAACAACTGTATACTACACCCCCAACATTATGCATAACTCGGGTACTAGGCCAAAGATCATAAATGGCTTCCATACTACACATAGCCTGGCACTAGCACCGAGGTGGGTAACCACTATACAAATGGTCGGTCATAAAGACGGACCCCGATGTGCATCCTTCTAGGGTAGCTAACCCACACACTGTTGGACTAACACCATTCATTGGGCGTGTTCCCACATACAAGGCTTGCAAGACTTACTTTACTTTCCTTCGTTCATTAATGCATGCATTCATTCATCATGTTTATCTTTTCATTATCTTCCACTTTACGTTACATAATACTTTCATTCATTAACATTCAACGTAAAGCCACGGGAAAATAAACATACATCACAAGGAACATAAACATAAACAGTCAACATCATCACACAGGGCATCATACATACATAACATACATCATACATAAAATCATGCATAAGCATCAATCATACATCATAACATGCCCAACATAACACCTATGACCTCAAAAAGTCAACTTACATAGCCCCCGGGAACCTCCTAAGTCAAAGCCTACATTACACTTTTTCCCCAAAAAGTCAGAAAATATTCTAAGTGTTCATCCATATTTTCCCTTTTGTTCATCCACATTTTTTTTGTCATCAGCATTAACTTTACTCATCCGTATTTCCCCAATACTCATCCGCATTTCCCCAATACTCATCCGCATTTTCCCAATACTCATCCGCATTTCCCCAATACTCATCCTCATTTCCCCAATACTCATCCGCATTTCCCCAATACTCATCCGCATTTCCCTTACTTAGTCAATGCTCATCTACATTAACTGTTCATCCGCATTGACTTTCCATCCACATTGACTTCCCATCCGCATTGACTTCCCATCCGCATTTGTCAAGACTTAGGCGTATGAACTGCTGTTGGGCATATGAGCAGCCTAGGGCACACTTAATTTCAGATTCAGTCCCCAAACACCATCTATCATGTTCTAAGCTTAAATCTCACATTCTAAGCCTTAGAAACAGAACCATAACATCATCAAGCATGAACATAGAACAAAATCACACCATACCCGCAACATACACACATTCAAACATTTGGGTATGAAACCCTAATTTTATAAAAAGTTCAATCATGCAATTCCAGCCCCAAAATCAGTTAAAACATGTAAAAGAGGGGTTCTAGAACTCACCTTTGTAGCTCTTGAGTATGGCTTCTTCCAAACTTGTCTACAATTGAGTTCAACCGCCTAGAAACCCACTAAAACACACACCCGAACACATACAAACATACATAAGAATACAACCGAAGATAAAACCAGTGAGGAACGCTCAAAACCACGAATTCTTACGTTGAATTTGAATTTTTTCTTCCTGTTTATCAAGGACCGAAACTTTGTGCTCTTTCTAAAAAAACGCAGATCTGGGTGTTGTAAGAGTAGAGTGGGCTGCCATGCCCACTTTACACCCACTTTCAAACCTTTTTGTCCTTTTGACACTTTTTACCCCTCAACTTGGGTAAAATATCTTTTCTTTCTTTTTCTTCACTTTATTCTTTTTTCTTTGACTTTAAAAAAATCACTGGGTGTTACAAGTCCACCCCCCTTATATAGGTTTCGTCCCCGAAACCTGTTATTCCTCAAACAATTATGGGTAATGTTGTCTCATATCTTCTTCAGTCTCTCACGTAGACTCAGATCCCTTTCTGTGCTTCCACTGTACACGCACAAGAGGAACCCCTTTATTCCTCAGCCTCTTCTCTTTTCAACCAATGATCGCCACTGGCTGCTCCATATAATTGAGCCGTTCATCCACGTCGATATCCTTCTGTAGTGCAACCATATCCTCGTCTGCTAAACCTTTCCTCAGATGAGATACATGGAATATCGGATGAATTCCACTTAACTCATCTGGTAGCTCCAATCTATAGGCCACCTCTCCTGCTCTAGCAATGATTCGGAAAGGCCCTATGTATCTCAGCTGAATATGGTGCACTTCATCTCGTATAGATAGTGCCTTCATGTTTTTAACGCAAAGACCACGACTGCTAACTCCAAGTCGGGAGTGGGATAATTGACCTCATGAACTTTCAACTGTCGGGATGCATAGGCCATAACCTTTCCTCTCTGCATCAACATACGTCCCATCCCCGAGTAGGAAGCATCAGAATAAACCACCAAATCTTCGCTTACATCCTTGCGGGTCCACCATAATCCCACCGGGATTCACTACATGACCCAAAAACTAAACCTTGCACAACCAGAATGCGCACTTGGAGAATTTATCATACAACCTCTCCTTTCTCAACGTCTCCATCACCTCTCGAACGTGACCGGCATGCTCCTCTTCACTCTTGGAATAAATCAGGATATCATCGATAAACACAATCACTGATTTATCCAACATTGGCCGGCACAGTCGATTCATCAAGTCCATAAAAGCAGCTTGCACGTTAGTCAACCCAAATGACATAACGAGGAACTCGTAGTGACCATAGCGCGTACGAAAAGCTGTTTTAGGAATATCCTGCTCCTTCACCTTTAGCTGATGGTAGCCAGATCAAAGATTTATCCTTGAAAACCAACTGGCACCTTGAAGCAGATCAAACAAATCATCAATTCTCGGTAAGGGGTATCGGTTCTTCATCGTCAACTTATTCAGCTCACGATAGTCAATACACATCCTCATACTACCGTCTTTCTTCTTCACGAATAAGACCGGAGCACCCCAAGGAGAGATACTCGGTCTAATAAACCCCTTATCAAGCAGCTCTTGCAATTGCTCCATCAATTCTTTCATCTCAGTAGGAGCCAATCGATACGGTGCCTTGGCAACAGGTTGGGCACCTGGTATCAAATCAATCTGAAACTCGATGTCGCGGTCAGGTGGCACTCCTGGTAAGTCTTTAGGAAACACATCTAGAAAGTCACACACTACCGGGACATCAGATAGCTATGGTGTTAGTGTTTCCACATCCTTCACATAAGCCAAGTAGGCACTATATCCATGCCTCATACATTTTCCCTCCACCGCCATTGAAATCACTTTCAGAATCGTAGTGACTCGATCACCATAAACCGTCACCAAACTCCCGTCAGGCGCTGTCAAACGAATCATCTTCTTGCGACACACAATGTTCGCCTCGTAGTCCGCTAACCAATCCATCCCAAGAACCACATCGAAACCACCTAAGGTTATCACGAATGGTCCAACCAGAAACTTATGACCATCTAATTCTACATCACAACCTTCTATCATCTCAGAAATCCGGGTAGACCCTCCTATGGCAGTTTCTACGTCAAAGGGCACATCTATATTCTTACTACTAACATGCCGTTTAGCACAAAAAGCAGCAGAAATGAAACTCTTACTCGCACCAGAATCGAATAACACAAAGGCTAAAGTTTGGTTTACTAGAAACATACCTGACATGACATCAGGGTCCGTCCTAGCCTCCTCCTGCGTCATCATAAATGCTCTGGCGCTCGCCCTTGGTCCTTCACCTCCAGTCTTCTTCACCCCAGAACCCTCAGCCCTCGGCTTCTTGTAATCCCTGCTCATGTGGCCTTCCTCGCTACAAGAATAACACCTCTTCATACCGCAGTTCTTCGCCACATGTTCGATTCTTCCACAACGGATATAGACATTGGTCCCCAATCTACATTCCCCGGGGTGTTTGTGTCCACACTTGACACACCTTCTCGACCCTGCAATGGTTGTGACCACACGCCAGTCATCCACCCGTGAACCTTTGTTACTTAGAGCGGCTCCACCACGTCCAAATTGCTTCCCGTCCCGATTCCGATTGCTCCCTCCTTCTTTGCTAGCTTCTGTCACCACCACATTTCTTTCATCGTATAATCTCCCCACCAAGTCAGCCGCCGACCTAAACGTGCTTGGCCGGGCATCGATCATGTGCCTACGGATATCCGCCGGCAAACCCTAAATGTACCTCTTAATCTTTCGTGACAAAGGCGTCACTTGGTTCGGCACCAGACGTGCCATCTCGTTAAACTTGGTAGTGTACTGCTGATGTGTCATCGTCCTCGCCTCCACTACAGGAACTGTCTCTCGATCTTGTCCATCTCCCTATGAGGACAAAACTCCTCAATCACCAATCTTTTTAACTCAAACCACTTCATTCTCCCAATAGCCCTACTACCCTCAGCTTGGACAATATTGTCCCACTAGTATAAAGCTGAGTCCACGAAAGAGTGGGCAACAAACTTCACTTTCTGATCCTCCCGACACTCGCTAGTGTTCAGAACATCTTCTATTTCTCTCACCCACCGGTGAGCAGCAGCAGAAGTGCCGTTACCATCAAAAGTAGGGGGCTTGCATCATTGAAATGCCCTATAGTTACAGCCTCGTGCCGCCTCCGGCGTAGGCTCTTCTTCTTCCTCTTCTTCTTCGTCATCAGATAGAACCGTCTCAGTCTCGGGCTGTCTTCTTTCTCCCGTAGGTCTGCTTCTCTCCTTCCTTTCTCCTTCCCTCACAGCCTTGATAACTTTGGTCACCACAGACGGTAAGATTGTCTGCATGACCTGATGCACCTCTTCGACAACAACCTCCTTCACTGAGGCCCTTAAGTTTGCACTCTCATTACCGCCCTCCAGATGAGGGGTCTTAGGTTCTTCATGAACCACCTTTTCGGCTCTAGGCCTTCCTCTCGTAGTCCGTGGTTCAACACCACGTCCACCACCACCACGCGAAGCTTTTGATGATCTACCACCAGCCATCCTCAACACACACTGAAAGATTTAAACACCAACACGGTCATTCAATGGAACAACTCAGTTTATGTCAAGTATAGTAAGTCCCTAATTACAGTGGCCAGTTGTGATTAGCCACTTACTTTACTCTTCATACACCAAGTATTATCTATCTTGACTACATCAGTATATAAATTTACAAGTAGCACATAAACCACATCACATGCGCATATAATACCAGTTAATCATTAAGAAAATACCTGATGGCACGTAGCTACTTGGACTGGCGTCCCTTCCCCTTCCGTCTTATTTTCAGTTTAAGTTTAGGTTTATTTTTAAAATTTACCTGTTTCACTTAAACTTTGGCTCTGATACCAACTTGTAAGGCCCCGTTCCTGTTACGCTCACAACTGGTCAATCATTGCACATAAAACATATATTTACATTTATACTTCGTAAAACATCGTAGCGGAACATTAACATAACTTTTCATTTCAATATAAATGCTTTCGCAAGTTAATACAGTTATTCATTACAAAACATTGTTCGTTAGCATTACAATACAAAAACATTAAACAAAAGAATGCCATCCAACATGCCAAGTAGCTGCCCCGTGCAATCCTTAGCAATACTGACCTACCAACTAGAAAATGCATAAAAAGTCAGCGTTGCTGAGTGAGTTCTAGTATTATAATAAAACATACTTTACTTTCATTAGAACCGTACTTTACTTTTGCATGTGATCACACATCATACGTACACATAGATAATATTAGTATTATCTTCTTTTACTATTCACCATATAATTTCTTTATCTCTTTCCTTCTTTATCACATTCTTCATCACTATCTGGATCAGTGTCATCAGCTATGCCCCAAACAAATGGGGTACTGGGCTGAAGTTCATAATTGACTTCCACACTGCATAGCCTGGCACCAGCACCGGGGTAAGCGACAAAGATCCCAACTGTATTCTACACCCCCAACATTATGCATAACTCGGGTTCTAGGCTGAAGATCATAAATGACTTCCACACTGCATATAGCCTGGCACCAGCACCAAGGTGGGTAACCACTATAAACCACTGTATACTACACCCCCAACATTATGCAAAACTCGGGTACTGGGCCGAAGATCATAAATGACTTCCACATTGCACATAGCCTGACACCAACACCAAGGTGGGTAACCACTATACAAATGGTCGGTCATAAAGACAAATCCCGGAGTGCATCCTTCTGGGGTAGCTAACCCACACACCGTTGGACTAACACCCTTCATTGGGTGTGTTCCCAGATACAAGGCTTGTAATACTTACTTTACTTTCCTTTGTTCATTAATGCATGCATTCATTCATCATGTTCCTCTTTTCATTATCTTCCACTTTACGTTACATAATACTTTCATTCATTAACATTCAATGTAAAGCCACGGGAAAATAAACATACATCACAAGGAACACAAACATAAACAGTCAACATCATCACAAAAGGGCATCATACATACATAAGATACATCATACATACAATCCTGCATAAGCATTAATCATACATCATAACATGCACAACATAACACTTATGACCTCAAAAAGTCAACTTACATAGCCCCCGGGAACCTCCCAAGTCAAAGCCTACATTACACTTTTTCCCCAAAAAATCAGAAAATATTTTAAGTGTTCATTCACATTTCCCCTTTTATTCATCCGCATTTCTTTTTTTTTGTCATCCGCATTAACTTTACTCATCCGAATTTCCCCAATACTCATCCACATTTCCCCAATACTCATCCGCATTTTCCCAATACTTATCCACATTTCCCCAATACTCATCCGCATTTCCCCAATACTCATCCGCATTTCCCTTACTTAGTCAATGCTCTTCCGCATTAACTGTTCATCCACATTGCTTTCCATCCACATTGACTTTCCATCCGCATTGACTTTCCATCCGCATTGACTTTCCATCCGCATTTGTCAACACTTAGGCAGTTTTTTTCTAAACTTAGACGTATGAACTACTGTTGGGCGTATGAGCACCCTAGGGCACACTTAACATCAGATTCAGTCCCCAAACACCATCTATCATATGTTCTAAGCTTAAATATCACATTCTAAGCCTTAGAAACAGAACCATAACATCATCTAGAATGAACATAGAACAAAATCACACTATACCCGTAACATACACATATTCAACATTCGGGTATGAAACCTGAATTTTATATAAAGTTCAATCATACAATTCCAGCCCCAAAATCAGTTAAAACATGTAAAAGAGGGGTTCTAGAACTCACCTTTGCAGCTCTTGAGTATGGCTTCTTCCAAACTCGTCTATAATTGAATTCAACCGCCTAGAAACCCACTAAAACACACACCCGAACACATACAAACATACATAAGCATACAACCGAGGATAAAACCAATGAAGAACGCTCAAAACCACAAATTCTTACATTGAAATCGAATTTCTTCTTCCTGTTCTTCAAGGACCGACACTTTCTACTCTTTCCTTTCTCTCTTTCTAAAAAAACGCAGATCTGGGTGTTGTAAGAATAGAGTGGGCTGCCATGCCCACTTTACACCCACTTTCTAATCTTTTTGTCTTTTTGACACTTTTTACCCCTCAACTTGGGTAAAATATCTTTTCTTTCTTTTTCTTCATTTTATTCTTCTTTCTTTGACTTTAAAAAAAAATAACCGGCTGTTACATTGGCATTCCTCTTCATGCACTTTCTCATGTTGATCTGACTCGCCCTGAGGTATGGAGGTGGATGGTTTAGACTTCTTCTTCTTCTTTGACTTTGGTCTAGAAGCCATCCTCTTCTTCCTCTTTGATGACTTTAACTGAGAAGACTGGTTTACAGCACCTTGTTGATCAGTCTTGTCTTGCTCAGTTGGGTGTTCCTCCCTTACAAGTTCAGTAGGAGAGGGAGTTTGACCCGGCTGTGGATCAAAAGATGAAGCTTGTTGAGGCCCAACAGAAGGTCCAGGTTGCGTTGTCTCAAAATGTTCAACCTTAACCTCCACTTCTTGAGGGACCTGACTTGGTGGGGAGTGTAAGTCAACAAGTTCTCTTCTTTTGATCTTTTGCTTGATCACCCTAATGTGCTAATCCATAGTAGATAGAGACATAAGGCCAAGTCTCCTTCCGGAGAATCCATACAAATTCAAGAAGCTTATCTTTTTTTGTCTATCTTTTTTTGTCTATCAACACCTTTTGTCACTCATAGACCTTTATGACTTAGGGTGGAGAGAGCTTTGGCCTTTATTTCTTGGTGTAGCATCCAAACTCTGGCTAGAGAGAGGTTGTGATACACCTTCACCAGTAGGTGTTTCACTAAGGGAATGAACTGCTGAAGTAGTTTTAGGTATGATAGGGCTCTCAGATCTCTACCACTAGGTCTTTAGTCAAGGTTTCCCCTTTGAAGCTAATCTTAGGGTATGCCTCAACATCCAGTTTACCAATAGTATTACCTAATTGCCTTTGTCTCCTTCTATGACTGAACTCTTCAGTAATTCTATCCTTAATCCTTTGTGCCAGCTTATCAGCTTGTCTAGATTAGCTTGGATTAATAAGAGGCATGTTGATCAGGTCAAGACCTTTATAGTCATTTAAGGGCTAAAAATTGAAGACTTATTGCTGCCCTTGAACTCTTTGAAGAATAAGGGCTCTTCTGTTTGCATCATACATCCACCCTATGATGTAGTTGGAAGTTCTATGAACTTGAGGAAGTTGCTGAGTATGGATAGTTGCAAGTGAAGATGGTGAGTCCTCAATGTCCATGCTCTGTGAAGAACTCTTAGGTTCTGTGTCTGTGATGACTTTCTCCCCCATTTTTGGTAGCATCACCCACTTGTATAGATGAGCTAGAGGTTAGATCAATCACATTCACAGGTTCTTGTATTACTGGTTGAGCTCTTCCATATGGACATCCTGAATAGGTTTAGAAGTATCCACCTTAGTAATAGGTAACTGATGTGGGCTAGACATAGGTGACTCAGGAGCGCTCATCTCTCTTTGAGTAGGGGAGTAGTAGAGAGAGTCATGGCACTCATTGAAACCTAAATCTTCATCAGTATAGAAATCAACGTTAGGAGTTGGGTGGGTTAGGTCTAGAGGCTGGGGATGGTAACTATCCCCTGAAGGTTGTTCAGCCGAGTGTTGAGGATCAGAGTGAAGGCTTAAGGCAGTTGGGCTTGTGAGCTCATCAGGTTGAGCATGAGGAACCTCAACACTGATCTTTGAAGAGATGGGAGTGGTTTGCTCCTCCGGAGAAGTGGGAGCTCCAATATCCACTTCCTTTTGTATGGGTAAGTGTATGGGGGCCTTTACAGACTCAATAGCTTGAGCAGGGGTTTGTTTGGATTTTCTTTTGTAAGTGTGGGTGATTTGAGTCCTTTTTGGTGGTTGGGAGGTAGTAGTTATGGGTTTAACACCAGCTTGTGTTGCTAAGTTGTCACCTTGAGCAATAAGCTCTAACATTTTGGGGATAAAGGCTGTTTCTACCCCTGAGAAGCCTACAGTTGGCTTCTTCAAAATTTTAAAGATGTCGGGCTTTATCTGCCCCAATTTAAGAATATTACATGTTTCCCTCAACTGTAAGCTCAGTTTATAGTTAAGAATGTACTGAACATATCTTGGAAACATGTAATACTCTAAGGAGTCCAAGTTAGCAAGCAAATTTGTATAAACAAACTGAGAGTACCTGAACTTGACCCTTTGAACCATTCCATGCACTATGAAGGAGAGATCCTCATGAATCTGGTCCCACCCACCATTCTTGTTGGACAAGCTATGGATAACCACATGAAGCAGGTATTTGCACCGGGATGAGACCTTCCCTTTCCTAAAGGTCTTTATAGGGAAATCTCCCTCATACCTTGAGTGTAACTTTCTCTTGGAGTCTCTAGGAAGGTGATGAATGGACCCTTTTGTGAGATGTCAGGGTAGCATATGAGATGATGTTGAGGTTCTATGCTATCTATTTCAGTTATATGAATGGCTGAACCGATTTGATTGCTAGAGTTACCAGATGAGTTTTGCATGTTCATCTCCATTTGTAACCATTGAGAATACCATAAAACTCTATCAGAGTACGAGTCTTAAGGTTCTTAGTCCTTTTGATAAAAACACAGTAAAGTGCCTATTGTCTAGGAAGAGAGGACATAAACTTCCTCACAATGTTTTTATTCTCAAAAGTTACTCCAACATCCATTTAAGTATCCACAATCTCAACATACCTGAAGTATTGTTGAGTCATGGTCTCATCTGTTTCAATGGTGAAGTTTTTAAACTGGTGCTTGAGGAGATCTTTCTTGTTCTCCTTGGCTTTAGTAGAACCCTTATACATAAGCTTTAGTGCTTCCCAAAGTTACTTAGCAGTCTTGCACTTTTTGAAGCCTCTATAGATGGAGTTTCAAAGAGTAGTTTGAAGAGCTGTCATGGCCTTCTGATCAATCTTTTTTCTCTTCCTGTCTTCATAAGAGAAATCAACCGTAGTCTTTGGAATCATACCACCACTAATAACAGATGTGGTGCTTGGTATGTAAGGTCCTTCAATAACAGAGTCCCACATCCTAAAGTCTTGAGACTTGATAAAGCCTTCCATTCTTTGACACCAAGTATCAAAGTCTTCAGGAGTGATCAATGGAGACTTTGTCATAGTTCTAATTTTCATATTAGCCTTAGTGATAGCTGCCATTTGAGTTGTTAAGTGTTTTGTGTGTGTGAGGGATCTTAAGATGGTGAATTCTTATATCAAGAGCTTTTCTAGCTCTGATACTAAATGCAGGACCGTTAGAAGGGTTGATGCACTTTACAACACAACAAGACAACTGAGGAGAGTTCTTTAGAACACTTTACGGATCAAATAGAGAACTGGTTAACTACTATAAGAAATACTAAAAACACAAGTAAAAGAGAGATAGAACAAGATAGCAACACAAGTATTTTGGTTTCAAGAATGCAGTATATTGATTCTCAAGTTCTAATACAAAGTGTTACAAAGCATAATGGAAAGTTACAAGTACTTGAGATACATATACTACATCCTACAGCCGACCATACTTTGAGGGCCAGCTGGATACATAAGATTAGACAACAAAATCAAATGTAGAGTCAAAAGGTAGATTGTCTTTTGGCTTGTGACTATGACATGCCATAGCTCACATCCTAATATATTACAAAAAGGATAAAGTACATAAAGTAGAAAGCTCAGACTCAAGACCTCAATGTACAGTTTACCAAAAGCATGGACCTTTTCACCAACTTGTGAAAGTTGGTGAGTCAAACAGAGTTACAGTGGAAAGATGGTCCAGGTTTATGGAAAAGTACATTAGATAATAGCATGTACATAAAAGTCTTTGGAAGAAATCTGTCTTCATAAACTTGGCTTTGGAAGACTTTGTCTTTGAAGCTTCGGAAGACTTCATATTTGGCTTCGGAAGATATTGGTCTTGGCTTCGGAATATTTTACATTTAGAATATTTCTTGTGTAAGATGTAAAACTTCTGAAGTATTTGTACTTCTGTACTTTAGTGCATGCGTGTAGAGAGACTTTGAATACTTTGAATGTTTTGACTGCATCATACTTATTGGATTCCTTACATAAAGTCCTAAAGCTTTTTTTTTCGATGAAGAATTTATCTCCTTTGGGATCTCTAAAATGGGAAAATGATATTCTTTTTCCTTTTAATTGTCCAGCTATTGTTATATCTAGTTATGCAATACCCGACCCTTCATTCCACCAATATTGTCCGCTTTCTCCTATCATTCACAGCCAGCCCAAAATGCTTTGGTGATATTGGAGACCAGACATTACTTATGAACTACGAATCTCTTATGTCTACTATCAATATGGGATTTATGTAGGATGCCACAAGTTACATGTAAATATTGGTCTTGTATGTGGTAATGTTGTTATGTTCGAGCTCTTTGCCGGTTCTATACCTTGGTTTATTATTTATGTTAAGCTGGATGTTCAAGAAAGTATCTATCCCTTGTATAATTTACTAATTATTTTTTCTCTTTTTTTCCACTCACTATCAATATATAAAATAGTTATGAGAATTAATAATATGTCCTTCAATTTAAGGATTTTCTCTAGCATTTCCCAAAAATATAGGATGGGGACTAGGGATGGAGAATAGGATGTATGAGAGAAACTAAATATTTATATATAATGTAGAGAATATATATGAAGAGGCTGATGCAACTCAAACACCCAAAGTCTCTCCTGCATGTTGCACAAGTGCATTGAAGAAGAATGCTTCGGAAGTTTCACACATGCAACAGAAATATTCTAAGTGTGAAATCTTTCGAAGCCAAGATCAATATCTTCCGAATCCAAAGATGAAGTCTTCCGAAGCTTCAGAGACAAAGTCTTCTGAAGCTCAACTCTTGAAGACAGATTTCTTCTGAAGACTTTTAACAACATGCTTTATTTGATGTAATTTTCCATAAAGTTGGACCCCTTTCCGCTGCAACTCTGTAAAGTTACCAACTTACATGAGTTGGTGAAAAGGTCCCTGCTTTTGGTAACTGTATATTGAGGTCTTGAGTCTGTAACTTTCTACTTCATGTACTTTATCCTTTTTG